>BEXV01001410.1:70830-90067 GCA_003118195.1 Hemicentrotus pulcherrimus
GATTATTTACGTCTGGGGACCGACCTTTAAACGTCACCATCCGAAAGACGTGACTCAGTTTCGAACCTGTGTCCTCAGCTGAATCAGTTTGTAACTTCCACTTTTTAGCTGGATTGCAGGCGGGCGCACGCCACAACGCCTGATCAATACAGAATTAAGATCGTGCTTAAGTACTGTAATGCCCATAATACAATAGGCCATATACTATAGCACAAGATTTGTCATCATAATTGTTCATACTATGTAGTAAGGAGTATTCTAGGATCCAAGTCTGGTATTCTGCAATTACTATTAAGCCCAAGTGAGATAGATGGCTGTAAAAGTCATTCCAGGCCACCCTCTGCCCCTACCCCTACCTTTCTCTACTTACACCCCTATCTCTCTCTCTCTCTCTCTCTCTCTTTCTCTTTCTCTCCGACTGTCATGCCTCTCTCTCCCCCTTTCTCTTCCTTTCGTTCTTCTTCAGTCACAATAAGTTTCTTTATAACAATGCATATCACTTCACTGAAGTTGGTTTTATATTCACAAACAATTACTGTTCCATAACACTTTTGAAGCAATAGCATTATCTTAAATGGCACTTCTAGAACGATTCTCTCAATAAAACGGTAACTGTGTCGAAAAAGCCAATAGATTAGGCAAAAATATTGTTATATTTCAATTCTAGACGAGCTAACTTGAAACACATTATAGATACGAAATAACATGCAGTTTCTTATCCTAGTTATCTTGTCCTGCATGTTTATATCGACAATCTCTTCTTTCTCGATCGGATCCATAATTCAACCAATCACGGCGAAGCTCTTCCAACTGTCGCGTGTCGATTCCCCCAATAGCCAATCACAACACTCCAATTCCATCGAACTGGATTATGTGTGCAAAGACAGCGATGATGCAATGTTTCAGAGCGTTGCGGATGATACAAGTTACAACGCAAGAGGACAGTATACATTTCCAGAGTTTGGGCCAGCGAGATTCGAGCGTCAGGCTCTCCATCGTTGAAGATAAAGAATAAATTCTCATACCATCAACATCAAATGAATTTTGTTCTAAATAATTATATGAAAGCTAAGAAAAAAAAAAGATGTTTTTATGCTTAACGATTTTGGTAGAAAACGAACAATATCCGGCATGGATCGATGATTTGAGCCTCGCGTAAAATCCCGGCCCACCGGGTATAAAACATAGTCTGGTTTGCATATTTCAAGCACGTTTTTTGGTTATTCCAAGAACATACAACCCACCCTAGGCTGCTTTGAAAGGCAATTCCAAATCGAGAGATTCATATTAGTTCAAATCAGATAATTTACGTCACATCGATCAGAATAATTAACAAGTTATGATTTATTGTTTCTCTGTTAGTTTTCATATCTTTCCTAATTGATTCTCGTCATGCACTCTCGTATACCCAAATTTTCTTTTCCATGTTTTTTCATACTAATTCATATGCAATAGCACAGTTCATTCGGGCTCTTGGGCTTAGCTCTACATTATCTTCTACCCCGGATAGGCTTTTTCTATTTTTTGTGTGACCTCTCTCGAACTTTTGCATTTGCTTCGATCAAGCACGTACCCCCNGGATTTTACTGGCATCCATGCTCTATGATCAAGCTTTTTAATCTGAATAATGTAAATTCCAATACTCGGTTTATGAATTAGCTTTTTTTTCTCCCTTTGCACCTTGTTTGAAAATGTCCGGCCACGTGATCTGTTACCGGGAAGATATGACGTCACAATCGTTTTCCACTTATATATTCCGTGAGCAATCAAACTAGTTCTATCACTGTCGTCTAAGAGATCCTTCATTGCATTCCAAAATAGGTCATTGATATAAAACTATATGTGAAATGTAAACCGAAATATGCAGATCATCAATATTTTTATTGATTTAAACCTCAAATGGAATAAAATTGAGAGATCAAATCCCATGAATGGAAGAATCACATGATTTTATTTTCTGATATTAATCCGCAATCACCGGGTTCATGTAGTGCGCATGCGCAACAACGTTTAGTCAGCAATTGCAAGTATGGCGGACGACGACAAGCCTTCAATTTTAGCGAAATCGTCAGAAACAACATATGGAAATGTTATTATTACGCTTGACAATGTCCTTATACCTGACGCAAAACTCTCGCAAACCCCTTCTGCCAATGATGGGCTGGAAACGGAGACAGAAATGGATCTGAGAATCCTTGGATGTGAATTCATTCAGACGGCTGGGATTCTTCTCAAACTTCCTCAGGTAAAAAGCCATTCACAATGCATGTAGTCTAGTACTAGTAGTTGGCCTAGAGATCTATGTAAAATTGCATGTTAAGTCGACTTTTCAGTTTCATGCGCGTGCATCCAAAATAAAAAATATCAAATCTTACTGTTCAGTGTTTAAAGACTAGCCTAGACTCTAGTCTGACTTACGTTTGAGATTTGTCAGTTGTTTGAACTTAATCACGTTTGATAATCTGTGAAATTTGTGTTGTCCTGGTTGTCCATCATCGGCATCAGTAATGTTCAAAAGATGTTGTTTGAATGTGATTGTGTGTTCATGTACAGTATGATGTAAAGTTATGAATAAGAATAACAGAAACAAATTGTGATGTGACGATAAATAAATCAATGATCATGATCTGAAGATTGTTGCCCTGTTTCCAGTAGGCCTCGGGGTGCTGCTGGTCCGAGAATAAGGATCATCGACATAGACCTACATATAAATGAGGAGTGTCTTCGTAAATGCAGATAGATCTAGATTCTAGACGCTTCCGCCAAAATAAGGATCATCCGCATTTTCGCTGACTATTCTAATTTCAAATCCGAGCGTTGGTGATGTGAAAAAACGGATTGTGCGATAATTCTATCAATGCTTTTTACCATGACTTTAAACAGAGAAGACAGACAACTAGATCTAGTCCATAAAAGTAGACAGTGAACTGGGGGTAATTTATTATGCGAACTTTGTTTTTTTTGCATTGCCTGCACTTAGATCGGAAACCTGCAGAGCGTGGATGAAAAAAAAATGTCTGAAAATATGAACGGTCCTTAATTTTTCTGCGTTTATGAGGATATCCTTGTTTAAAGCGGATGATCCTCAGACACTTTCAGAAACTCTTCTTTATCAAACTGCAAATTAATTATATTTCTTTTATAGTTTTATTCTTATTAAGCTTTATTTGAATTTGGTCGAGCCTGAGATCTATTAAATTCTACAGTTTCTGCTCAAATTAGTTCTAACATTCCAGAAAACCAGAACGTCCTAAAAATGCCCTTAAAATGATTTTAAAAGTCCTTGGTGCAGAACTAATATTGCATTGTCCAAAGTTCCCATACTTTTGCGCCTGCAGCCTACACGGCTACATGTAGCTCCATGTGACTTTAATGTAGGCTGACATCAGAACATCAGTCACATGAATTTCAAGTGTGGAATGGTCGATGTCAATTCCATTTCCATTACGATCATCCAGGAAGAGGAATGAATAAATGACCAACCTTGACGCTAAGACATAATTTTTTTTTCTTCATATTTTTCCAGGTTGCTATGGCTACAGGACAGGTACTGTTTCAGAGGTTCTACTACTCAAAGTCGTTGGTCAAGCATAACATGGAGGTGAGTAGCATCCATGCTAATTTATCCGGTAGACCAATTTTTAGACTGCATCCTACTCACCTGCAAAGGAACATATTAAGGCTGTGCACAACAGTGTAATGAGGTACCCAAGTACACTCCCATGCTCACAAGCGAATACTCAAATATTCGGACGCCATGTTTTTTTTTTTGGAATTTTTTAGAATTTTTTTGGATTTTTTTTTTTGGCCACCACCATACCTTTGGAGCAGTCTCCCTGTTTTGTCGCCGAGAACGCATGCAATTTTACTTCGAGTTGCAGTTGAAGGCGCCGATTTAATAATAATAACAGTAAACAATGCTGTTTTAAAAACCAAGGATGGCAGAATAATCCATTTTGCAACAAGTCCAAATAGAAATCCAGACATTTGGTCCCAGTTTCTGAGTGGTGAGTTTTACAGTGCTTGAGTTGGGAAAAATTTTTACCGACGGCACCGTGCCAGCTGCTGCCGCTCACCCAAGCACGGGTGAGCGTTGGCCTAGACAGTACTCGTACAAGAGTAGTTGTCAACCGTGCGGGTACTCGAGCATTCGACGTCGCACACGTCGCAGCCCTAGTACATATGTAAAGTTGTAGCTGTCAAGGAAACAATTTACTTGTACATGTAAATATCTGCAACAGTAAACCTTAATGGTTTGTTGCATTTTTATTAGAAATATAAATTAAATACAACTTTTTGTTGAGTATATTTTAGTACCTTCAAAACAATTTACATTTTTTATTGAAAAATGTGATTCTCGTTTTCTTTTCATCTGCAGACGGTTGCCATGGGTTGCATCAACCTAGCATCAAAGATAGAGGAGGCACCTAGGAGGTTGAGAGATGTCATAAATGTGTTCCATCATATACGACAGAAAAGGAACAATAAGTAAGTATGATAACATGTTGTTTGTCAGTTTAAAAAAAACAAAAACAGGGGATTCTTGGGGAAAGCAATGACATGCATGTGTCCAATGATATTTGCTCCATTGTAAAATTTGATCCTGTCTTTGCTCAATAAGCGCCATGCAAACAATTATGCTGGCAATTTCGTCATTTCAATACAACAACAAGACATTGTCGCACTTGTAGTTTTCAAGATAGCTGTGTAATATCAATAATATCTATACTACACATGGTCTGATGAAATGCATGCAGTCTGTTTAAACCAAATCAAAGTATAATGTGTGTTTATTCAATGATGGTAATGAATCTTGCAGCATGTGTCATTATGATACATATTATTTGTCAAAAGATCTACCGGTACATGAGATGTATTCTTCCCATCTTTCCCCCTCCAGAGCCGCTGAACCTATCATATCCGACCAAAAATATATCAACCTGAAAAATCAGGTGATTAAGGCTGAACGAAGATTACTCAAGGAGCTTGGTTTCTGCGTCCACGTCAAGCATCCGCACAAGGTAAATATCAATACTAGAGGGTTGCTTGCACAGCTTTTTGACAAACTCACAAGTGATCGCGATCGGAAAGAGAACACAATTTCTTTTTGGTTGATTTATTTAGTGATAAAAGTTTTTCATGGAAGAAGTAAAAAGAGAAAATTGTTTGCTGATGTTATATTCTTTGTTTCGATACCAAATGAGTGAAATGAGAATGCCTGGTACACATGTTATTTGAGAAAACAAATGAGACACTTGTAGTCCATATCTTGATAATTTAACAACAGTTTCATAGACCAATTTAGTTTGTGTGTAAGTCGAATATCTATGCAAGCAGCCCTCCTATTTACGTGTATTACTGATATCTGTTTACCCTTGAATAACCAATAATCTGTTGTTTTTTCCTCCCATCATTCCATCACATTGATTGTTTCTTAACGATTTGTTACCTTTTCCTCATACTCATTCTCCTTTCGTCCAAATGACGACAGTACTTCTCAAGTATTGTGTAACAATGTGAATAACATGCTTTCTCTCCACTAGCAGGGATTTTTTTAGTGAAGTATTGATTATATTCCAATATGTTGATAGTCGAAGGCTCAATGTATCCATCTTAACTGAAGATCCCATTCTAACTTGACTTGTGTGCCCTTTTCTTCCCTCCCTGCCCTTTCGTCACTGAAGATGATAGTGACGTACATACAGGCGCTGGAGTGTGAGTCCAATACTCAGCTCGTCCGCACAGCATGGTGAGTACAGAACTCTTGTAACTTTGCCCTGCATGTGGTGTTGTGATCAGAAGTGAATAGGCAAAGTAATTCAGTTTTATCGTTAGAAAAGGAAGGATTGAGTTGTTTTGAGTCCCTCTCTTCTCTAAAGGGAACAGGGGATGGTAATACTGGGCTTTCCTTCAGTGATTTGATTATCAGGTTAATGATCAATTTTAGTTCTACATTGTGCATTTATGCAAGATTTAAGATGGGAATAATAGTGTAGGACCAAATTGACATGTAGCTGAATAGTATAATGATAAGAATAATAAAGCATCCAAATTGTAATTTTTAAAAACATGGAGNAGATAGTTGGGCAACAAGAAATAAATATTCCTAACGGGCCCTCCCATGTCCAAATCAGTTAGCTCATTGACCCTGGTAGATCATGTAGTGTAGCTAAAATTCATGAGCTTAAATTTCAAAGAAGTTGCTACACAAAAGACTAATTTATTGGAAAAATAGTAGCCTTAATCAATGGTGTTGAAGCTCTTCAGAATTTCTCAGAAGAAAGATATTTTGTAAAATTGCAAATAGATGCTTTGTTTCAGCATTTGATGGTTTAGTGTTTGCAAATTAAAATCATTTATTGTACACCTGGGCTAGCTGCGTAAAGCTTTAATTCCCTTACAGGAACTATTTGCTATTACCACAGTTCTGGTGCTTCATACCAATCAAAAGTTTATAGATGTTAATAGATGATAATTCATGAAGGGTTATTTAGAGTAGGCCAATATGTTTCAGGTTCCATTCACTTCTGACCACACCACCCATGCAAATATATCATTCTATGAAAAAATGTGCCTTACACATTTTCTATGGTGACAAAAAAAAATCTTTTCTTTTACTACAATTCTAACAGCTGTGCATTTGTATGGTCATGCAAATTGCTTAGAAGTTAAACATGAGTCTGTGTAGCTATGTGCCATCCATTAAGTAAAGTGTTATCAAAGGAAAATTTTACACTATTTTCAAAGTGTTAAGTGGAGTGTACTTTGAAATATAGGGCAGAAAATAATGGATTATTAACTTATTATTATCCCGTGTTATTGAGTTATGGCAGATAAAATCTCTTTATTATGAATGGTTTAGTGTTTAATGATCAATACTTGTTTGCATGCTGAAAAATTAGCTGACAATTCGTTCAAAATGCTTACACTGTAATTTAGTGTCATTTTGTTGCTTTTGATAAATATAGCCATGCGTGGGTAGTTACAAAGATAATTGCCTTAATCATAATGTTGTTTTAATTAATATAGTATTTAATGTTCCATAGATGTAATGTTCGTTCTTTGGAGTTTGCATAACCATTTACTACTTATTTCTTACAAGTATACCTCTAGTAGTAAATTAAGTCATGTTGTAATGGAAATAGGCTCCATAAAATATAGGATAGTGGTTAATGCCTATTTATTTTATTTTCTCCCCCTCCACCTAAAGATGTAGGTTGGTAAGTAGAGAAAATCACTTCTCTCCAAACGGCGTGTGTTACGCGCACAACCTTCACACACGCCCGCTCAACATCACCAGGTCACTTCAGCCAGCCAGCCAGCTGGGGGGCCTTGCCCCGCAAGGACCGGACAGCTGACCGACTGGCATGTGGCTACGTCCGTCCAAGCTCTCCCCCCGGTCATTTCCGCTCAGTCGTCTGAGTAAAGGAGGTGTGCACTCCGTTGGTCTCGTGGGTTCCTTACAGAATGGTCTTCTCACTGCCTGTCTACACAAGAGGACATCACTTTTGTCAGGTATACCAGTAACGGTATACCACAGGGTGGTGTTCTTTCATTATTTGTTTTTATTTATTTTGTTCAATTGCTTTGCTTTATTAAAAGATGCTTTCTTTTTTATGTCTTTTTAAGAAAGGCTGTGAGGAGTACAGTAAATTGTAGTTGGTGGAGATGATTTTAAATTTCTTCCTGCATAGATGTTAAGAAATTGATTCCAAAAATGTATTTCAAAGTGTTTACTTTTTATAAGATGTCAATAATTGAGCAAATGGGTATTAGACAATAATTAGACATCTAAGTAGATTTGTACAGTTTACATTTTACATCATTACACTATTTCAGATGGCATATTAAAAGAAAAATTATAAGTCAAGTACATCTAATTAAATTTGTTGAAAATGAAGCTCCATTTACAAAGGCAATAGGAATGTTCATATTTTGCGAAGATTAATTTGATTCTAAATAGATGAAAGACTGTAAAACTTAGCTGAACAAAAACGGTTTGGAACCACATTGTTTCTTTAATCTTATTAGTTACTCAGCAGTTTCAAGGAAATGATGCAAGAGATCATGCTTCTAGTGTAGATGCTAAATTGGATGTTTAAATTAAACATAAGCTTACATATTTAAGTGAGTTTAGGTAAGATACAGTTGCTTAGAAATGGCCATCGCACATTCTCAATTGTGTTGATGACTCTTATATAGACTCTTTACAGATCGGTGATTTAAAAACCTTTCAAGTCTTCCAAGAAACCATCTGCGTCGGACCTTTTGTGAACAATATCTATGGAGACATTTGGAAACGAACCCTCGACTTCTGGACACGACTGGAGTGGAACAATGCTAGGACGCCCAGAGAATCCAGAGATGATCCAGATTGAAGGTCAACCTGACTCATTCAAGAATGGGCTTCAAGCGATCTGCCTGCGTATCCCTGCAATTTGGCATCACAGTTCACACAGAGCTTGGTATGAAACGGGTGAACCTGTTTCAGTGCTAGGCCAGAACTTCAGAACAAAAAAAAACACATCACATGCAGCATGTCACAATCAAGCTAAAAGCTTGGTTGCATGAATGAGTTCCAAGAAAAGGATAAGCATGTTTTCTGATTATTGTTACACAAAGGCATGATCAAATTCATCTTACTTGTGTGACACAATGTTAATAGATTTTTAATTAATCGATTATGATGAGTTCCATGTCCATTGCAAATGTATTAACGTGCTTTGACACATGTGTTATTCATGTCCCAGTTCCAGTACATGATTTTGTAGACTTTTGCAGATGTGGAGATCTTAAAAAACCTGATGACAGATCTTGGTTCTACCCGGGACTAGACTCGAGATGTAGACCATCCATACAAGGAAATTTTTTTGAGGAAACATTGACTGTTCAGAAGTAAGATGATCGTCTTCGCATTCTGTGAAGCACTTGAACTGGATGTGGCTGACACGCCCACGGATGCAGCAGTTCTTTGTGTTGGTTTAAAGATTGTGCAATGGTGTCTGTTCTTTCTTGAGCTTATATAACCTTGCAGATAGCAGACAGTGAATTTGGACAGCCCTCATAGACTACACTCGCCTGAAGAGATGGTCGACGATGGATGGAGAGAAACTTTTAGAAAAGACTTCGCATTTGATGATGATCATCATAGATGAGGCACAATAAAGTAAGAACGTGATGATGAAGAATGCATAATGCTAGCAGAATCATACATTGAAACATTGTATTCTACCAGACTGAACAAAGACATGGCTGCTGCTGCCAGCTATTGTGGCACATACACCCTTTTGGTATAAGCTTTCAAAAACGGAATATTAAAAAGGGGGAAGGGTCGAAATGTGTTGTGAGCAGGTTTTTAAGGGCTTGAACGAATTGCAATGTGCCTTTCCGTTTGCTTTTAATTTTCTCTTGCAGTAAATGCATTAGATCATGTGTACTCGGTCTATGATACTGATAGGTAGCCTAGTCCTATGTATTTACTGGTATGTAATTTGATGAAGATGATCAAGAAAAATTGACACAATCCCTATCATACTGCCTGATCATGCCCTCTTGTTAATATTCCTTGTAATTGCATTAGAGCTATTGTTTCTATGTAAGAACTAAGGTATTAGAACTAAGAATGAAAAGTCTTACCAGGATGCTACCTTACAAAGTACTTGCCCAGGCAGCTAGCAATCGAGTAAAGAAGCTTTTAATCTGTGGTTTCAACTTGCTTCGTAATAACAACAAAGATTTAAATGCCAGATCATTTTCCAATGTTCTTGCAATGACATAAATATTGCTATCCATCGTTTGTGTGCCCTTCCCTCAAATTTTGAACAGCATTGTTACACCTATGATGTAGGTAAGTAAAATTTACCAAAGTTCCTAGCCCCTAATCTTGGGGCAGGTATTTTGATGGCAAGCACTCTGGTCTGTACTTTTAAGGTGCGTTCAAGCGATTTTTTAAAGCTAGAATCACAAATCAAAATGCCGCTAAAAACAGGGTTACAGCGGAAGAGCGTTAACGTAATTTTTCAGCAACGATGATTCTTGCTCATTTCAAGCAGTTTGACCCAGGAAGTATAGGTCAAGTTCGCCGCGAATCATGATTGAAATATCAGTTTGTTCAAGCGATTTTTAGCGACCATGATTCTGTAGAATCGCGATTCAAAACGCATCTTTTTCAGCATTTCATGTGTGTCTTTTTGAACATGTTAATTTTTATGACCGACAAAAAAATCGCTTGAAACCGCAGAAACGCAACCTTGTTTTAAACTAGAAGTCTATAAAAATCGTGTTTCGAGGGCGAAAGAGTGTTGCTTGAACACACCCTTAAAACAAGAAAATTATGTGTATGGAATCCTTTGTACTAGGTATGTATAAATGTGTAGTTGTAGTGTTGAGTACATGTAACCAAGTGTGTAAGGCAGTTACAAGGTTGATATGGCCTTTGAGCAAGTGAAACCATTCCCCTGTGGTCCCATGGAACAAACCAGGAGTGCACTCTTCATTTCTTTGACGATGACGGGAACATTGATGGAGAGTTTCTGCTGGCTGAGTGATCGGGTGATTTGAAGGGCATGTGGATGGTAAAACGCCAAAGCTTGGTAAGCAGAAGCCTTTGATTTTATATGCAGCATCAAACAAAATCACCCACAAAAAAGAAACGGTCGGTATTCTGTAAAGATGCATGAAGTTAACTTGGACTTTCTTATAGCAGTAAACAAAATGTTTTATGACCAGTTGACAGCAGTTGCATTCTGTTAAGTTGTAGGAACTTCAAGCAACTTCTCCAATTTTCTCTTCACAATAAACAAAATCTTCATTTTCCCGAGTTAAGGAAGCTGTCTAAAACTGATTAATATTCTGTAGAATATGAATAAGCACCACGTATTATTCTTCTTGTAGGCATTTGTCTCAATTTCTGTCATTCTGTTTGCTCTTCTTGTGCAGGAACTACATGAATGACAGTCTTAGGACAGATGTCTTTGTTCGCTACACCCCAGAGACCGTGGCCTGCGCTTGTATATCCCTCTCCGCTAGGCAAATTGGAGTAAGTATTAACGCTTTAAAGTTATGGGGTCCATATTCAGTGTATTCTCATGTAACATCAGGCTTTCATCTCTTGCATAACCATCCAATCCTGGATGATAGAATACAGATCAAACGTAACATTTGTGCCATCTTTACATTACAGTTGTGAAAAAAAATCTCATGAGAAAACGGGCCAGTTCAAATTCTTTGCATTCTGTTGGTAAGCTTCTTGGCATGACAAGGTTCCATGATAGTGTTCCTGGTCTAAGGGGTTCCATATTAATCGTATTTTAATTATCAAAAAACGAAATGTATGGCATTTGATCTGGCATCCATATGTGTACCATAGTGGGGTGTAAGATACATGCTATGGGCAACGATCGCTCTCCAGTCGATGCCCTAACATCTTACCTCACGCCTGGGTCAAACACTAGACCTTACTTCATACCCACCTTTCAACCCTATACCATGACCTTTGGGAGATGTACCTCAAGCCATCGTCATCGTCACCTTAACACGTGTCAGGCACCTTTGAGTGCACATGTCAGTGTCTTACTAAAGAGGTTTATCTGCACCAGCTATGATATAGGTCTATTAAAGCTTACGGGCACGACGGGCGAAAAACTTACCGAATTGATTCTTCCCTACAGATAGTGAAGAAAGCACTAATTTTCAAATAACTGATATCATGTTTGTAATGTGCAGCCTGATCTTCACACCTTAACACATAATCTTCTTGTGGTTTTTATCTCCTTAGCTACCTCTGCCTAGCAATCCTCCATGGTTTGGACTTATGGGAGCCACTGAAGAACAAGTAGAAGACATCTCCCTCACCATCCTCCGATTGTACACCAGGAAGATCGTAAGTATCCCTCCCTCTCTTGTCCAAATTATCATTAAAAACAAAACAAGTGTAGTTATCTTGCTTTAGTTATGGATAATAACACTTGCTAAGTCTTAGAGCGAAAGTCATTAATTCGTAAATTCACATATTGTCCTGGTGTGGCACAAGAATTGTTTTCCTTTATTAGCAACCTTCTTGACTTACTTGACTTGAGTGCACAGAACGGAGTGTGTGCCTTTTCTCCAATGATTTTCAGTTAGATTAGATTGGTTTGAACTGCAAGGGGAATATTAAGCTCATTCGGTGTCGATCATATATCTATTTCCAACAAATTGCTTATCGAGTTATCCAGGGCTCTGTTGCATAAAGCTTTGCACAGATGGTGACTTAGTCATCAACATTAACTACCATGGCAACATCACTCAGTAGCCAATCAAATTAAGGTTTCCATGGAAGATACCATTTATGGCAAAGCTACCATCAATTCAAAGTTTCATGCAACTGACCCCAGGGCTTGTCATTCCATAGGTTGAAGATGGCACACAACGTCTGCCTTTGATCTAGTTTGTAATAAAGGATGTACATTATGATGTGATTGGCTTTGCACCGAGTATCTCCCTCCATTGACCCCTACAGAAAAGCTAAGAATACTTGGACAAGAAGGTGGAGCGATGTCGGATGGTCATCCAGGAGGCCAAGCTCAGGGCCAAAGGTCACCTGGCAGAGTCCGGAGCCAACAGTCAGGCAGGGACCCCCAGCAGCTTCTCACCTCATACATCAAGACCAAGTGAGTATTTCTCCAGTTCAGTCCACTGATAAAGTTCAATTTTCTTGAAAGAAAAGGGTTCCTAAAGATGATTTTCAAACGTGGCTCTACAGGTTTTCTTAGTTATTTATTAGTTTGATTTGATCAAAATTATGATAATAATAATAATATGAGATATTTAGGAGCGCTAAAACAATAAGTACCATAGCGCATACAAATACAAATTATGAAAAGAGGACAACAATTTACAGTTTCACAGAAAGTAGATCACTGGAGATAAAGTTAAGTTTTGAGGGATCTTTTGAAGGTGGCAAGATAGGTAATTTCCCTGGAAAAAAAAAGGTAATGATTTGGTTTATCATAAACACAATTTTTTTTTTACCATGGCCATCGCTCTGAACTTGAATTGTATATGCTTCATGTAGTTATTTTCAAATGAGTCCCATTGCATCTGTATCTCATCTATCATTATTTTATGAAAAAATTTGTTGGACAATAATTTTTTTTTTTTTAATTGTAAATATTGTATTTCAATCTACTTCTTGTTCACAAATTCTTTCAGCCAGTGCTGCTGGGTTTTTTAATGTACACCGATAAATAAAAAGATCATTTTGATGTATTTCCTTCCTATTGCTGTTGTATACTGAGTCTCTTCTGACCCCATGGACTAATGACATTTCATTCCTTCCCCCTACACAGGTTCGCCCAAAATAAACAACGACTCCCCAAGTCTGCCTAAGATGTACAAAGTCAACTCCAATGCTATCAAGGAGGAGGCTCACTCTGGATCAGCCTCGGGAAGCACCAAGAGCAGGTAGGTTTAACGATTTGAGTCTCTGGAACTGAATGGTAATTTATAGATGGCACAAATGTTTGCGTTTGATCTTTTTTCTTTCATTCAGGTTTGGATGAATATGCAAAAGAGGGAAGCCTGCTATTACATGAGAATAAATGAAGTAAATGAAAGATCTCCTTCCAAATTCACATCTACAGAATTTCTCCCATATCCTGTGTTTTTTTGTCGAAAGATAATTAATGATTAACCTCTCTCTCAGTAAACGCTCTTTCAATGTCTACAAGCACTGGAGTACATTTTGTTAATAAAGAGATATTTTCAACAGATGAGAAGTTACAATTATTCAATGAGATTACTGTCCTCTTTTTTTCTTTCTTTTTTTTAAAAGGGAAAATGGCAAAGCAGACAAACACAAAAGGACCCCATCTTCGTCTATCTCGACCAGAAGCCGATCTTCAAGTCGTGGTCGTAGATCCAATAGCCACGAGTCCGCCATGGACAGGCATTCCTCCAGAGACCGAAGCTCACGGAGCCGGAGCACCTCACCTCGCAATAATCGCAAACGACAATCCAGCAGCAAGCGCAAGAGGGACGACCACAAGCGCAGCCGGCGGGACCGCTCCGCCAGCCCCAAACACCGCCATGGGCACAAGACAAAACGGAACCGGACCCCACCCCGAGGCTACAGCAGCCGAAGCAGATCAAGATCGAGGAGCAGGTCGCGAGAGCGGGAGCGTCGGCACAAGCGCCACTATAGTCCTTACAATGACTCTACCAAAGAATCTTCTCACTCTCGCCACAAGAGTAGGAGCAAACACAGAAGGGAGCGGTCCACATCCCGCTCTAGATCCCCTATATCGCGTTCCCGTAAATCTAAAAGAGACTCTGGTAGATCCCATAACGACCATCGGAGAAGGTGACGTCAATTTATCACTGTGCCTTAAAGAATATGTTGTATCATCAATGTTTATCAATGACTTTATAATGTGTAAGTAACGATATAAACAGGATCGTCTTTATAGTACAGTACCATTTATAATTAATGTAAAGATTAAGATTTGATGAGATGAAGGGTAGAAAGTCTGGATTCTACATGTTGATGTGTGCATTGTCAAATTGCTCAGGATGAAAATAACTTTTTTGTGTGTTTAAAGAAAATATGATAACCTGTTTTTCACCCTTGGTATCACTTTTTTTTTTTTAAAGAAATTGGTATGTAACATGTATCTGTTAATCAAGAATTTAAATGCCAAATGAAGGTAATGATCTTGAAATATGCTGCTTAAATAAAAGACGAATGTGCTTGTACTATTTTATCATAGTTCACTCTCTGAAGTGAACATATAATACTGCTGGTAATGTATCAGCATACATTGGTAAATGCAACCATTATTTTCAAATCTTTATGAACATTTTCCTTTTGTTAGCTACCAGGGACCTGTTTCACAACGCCTTTTTTCAATGACACACTACAAAAATCAGTGACAAATCTGCTGGTAACCAATCAGAAGCAAGGATTTTAGCAGCTTATAACAAAATCTGACAATTGTCACTGATGACAAGTTTTGTGAAACGCCCCCCTGATATCTTTGGTTAGACCGGAAGAGAGGGAGCAGCAATTTGGAAGATTGTATCCTTCATACTTCAATGCGCTACAGTGTATTTTCAAATGTATATTTCTCCCTGAATTGTACGTTAACTGCACCTTATTTGACCTCCCTATTCTGGGGGGGTCTGAACCAGTTTCCCCTCCCACCCTATCAAGAAAAGTCGAAAATAATTGTATATTGACATGGTTTTACTTGTAACAAATGTTTGAGATGCATTTACCAGGCTAGCAAGAGATTTGAAGGGGGGACGAGTTATAGAAATACTATACATACAAGATTCTTTCATTTTTATAGTAGGGATAATTAAACTGCTGGTTATCAATAAAATCATGCTTGGCTGGCACTGTTGCTATCTGTTTAAGATTTAAGATTGTTTCATTTGTTGGTAAAAGAACATTCCTTTCATATATTCTGATTTCTCCCCCCATGCATGATTTGTTTCCTTTTGTGGCCAGTAGGAAACTGTTTGATAGCCAAACTAGTTATTGACTATACTATTATACTCTGTTATGTTGTGTTATCTGTTACTTCAAATGGCAGATGTATTAGCAATGCTGCAGTGGCTTATATTCGACAATTCCTCTTATGTTTACAATATTTTAACGGTACTAATTCATAAGGGGAATGAGAGCGGAACCAGTCTTGGCCAATAACTTAACAGAATATTTATTTAAAGAACTGAACATAAAGAGAGTAGTAAATGTATATAGATAATTTTCATAGACTGGACGCGGATAACTCCGAATTTCTTATTTGTCGGACGACTGCTTTGCAATTGGGCATATTCAGAATTTTGTGAAAGGTTTTTTTCCCTAGTATGTCATGCAATTAAATTAAATAATACTTTGGACCTTTGATGTAGACTTTGCACCGATATGTGTTTTGGATGTGTACTCAATTTAACATTTGAAGAAAAGAAAAAAAAATTAAATTAAATAATACTTTGGAACTTTTGCTGATGACTTTGCATGGATATGCGTTTTGGATATGCCCTGAATTAAACAATTGAAAAAAAGAAAAGAAAATAGAATTAAATAATACTTTGGACCTTTGCTGAGGACTGCATGGATATGTCTTTTGGATGTGTCCTCAATGGAACATTTTAAGAAAAGAAAAAGAAAAAAAAAGTTATTAAAATAGTATTGTATCTTTAATTAAAGAAAGAAGAAAAACGTGTAGTATTGCTGTTTCAGGCCTGTTCAGATAATACACATTAAACTGCTTCTGAACACTTTATCTTTTACATGTAAATGAATGGCAACCCCTGCTCATTTTAACTGAACTCTGCTTTGTAAGATAGGAAACATGAAACGTATTGCACTTAACAATCATCAAGAAATTACCACGTTTTTGCCGCATCAAATCTGAACGAGGCTTCAATTTGCACTTTGATCTGCAAATTGAGTCTAAAAGTCTGCATACTGGTAGATATATCTGCACCTATTAGCTTCTCTTCATGGGTTGGATTGTCAGATAATGAAGAAAACAAATATTTGTTGTCCTCACAATAATATAGTTATTGATTTGTGATGGTTTCTGATATCTCTTTATCCTGTTATATTTTTAACGATGTAGAAGAGTCCCTTCTCTTCCTATGATTGTACGCAATATTTTTTTTATAAAAGTTCCTAAAAACAAGTTTGGTCATATAATGTGTCGAACAAATCAATGTGTACGGTTATTTGTTATGAGTTGAACATGAATTTTACTTTTAAGGAGTTTTGTGAATCGATAAGATGACTAGTATTGCTGTTGCCAAGATGTTATGACTGTATTGAATTTTCTTTTGTAATAAAGTCATCACTTCCCTTTGTGAATGAGACAAATATATATACCTAAGACCAAAAGTATCTTCATTTCTGTGATTTGCAAGCATTTTCGTAATGTAACCAAATTTAATGCATACGTCTTTGTAAAGTGCTTCAGTACAGGTGCTTCATTCACCTCGCCTGTAATGAATAATTGTATTTTAATAATAAGAAATCAAAATGCATGTACATGTATCAAGTGTTGTCAGGTTGTAATGTTTATCCTACCTGGGAACAACTAATGTTTGCATTCTGACTATTGAAATACACCTACATGTATCTGTACTAGATGATATAAATCATATCAGGCACTTCACAAAGATATATGCATTTGATTTGGTTACATAATGAAAGATGATCAGTTTTATGTTGATATTTGTTCAGTGTTCAAGAGGCGAAAAATTGTAGAAAGTTATTGAGAGAGAGGGAGAGAGCGAAGGGAAGAGACATGTGATAGAGAAGTATAAAGACCTGAGAAACAGAGAGAGAAGGGTTAATATACAAATAAAACATATTTGTGAGTGCATTAGTGAATTTGCACTGCACGCAGTAGGATAATGAACGAGACTTCTCGAATTCATTATACAAAACTGCTTTATAATTATATCAAAGCTTTTTAGTCATTTGATAACGAACATAAATACAACATAATGATAATAGGACTAACATGTCACAATCACATAATAGGAAGTTTTCACCGCACTATATATTTCACCTATGAAAACGAGAACAGGCATTGTTTTTTTTTTTCCTTCAAAATTGAATACTGAACAAAAAATGAGTTTCATGTTTCTCATTATATTATCATACAGAATTGAAACTTTGAGCTTTTCTTTTATTAAAACACGATCTTTCCCAAAACCCTCTCCCTTTCTTTTCTCCTCTCTAACTCCTTGGACTTATCCTCCCTCGACTTATCCTCCCTCCCCTCCCTTCTACGTGTGTGGATAGGGGAAATACATTCTGGGCCAGATTTCTTTACAATGCAGGCCTGATAAAAACCCGATTTAAATCGATTTCCCGATTATTATTGTTATTAATATATTATTTTATTTTATTACCAGATTTTTTTTTCTTCTTCCCTATTTTATCCTGATTTTCCCGATTTCCCCCTTATTTCTCTATTCTTCCCTATTTTGCCCTATTTTCCCCCCAATTTTCCCTATTTTCCCCAATTTTCTTACTCGAAAGGGGGGAATGTTGTTAGATGCCATTCCCCCACCCCCCCCCCCCCCCAAATCCTCTTCTTTGTTTTACTCAAGGAGGGCGTGGTTGAGGAAGTGCTCACTTTCTCCCCTGACAATGTCGAAATATAAGGTGTTGACTCTGTTCACCGCTACCTAAAACTTCAGTCAAGGTTTTTCCCATTTTCTCAGAATGATGTAGGGGAAAATTATTTCTCATCGATGCCAAATTCTTTTCTGCAATTCATCTTCTTTGAAACTGCGTTTAATTTCATCCATGGAGTATCGATGAACTCCGTTCTCTTCCCATGAAAATCATATAATTTACCAGAATTAAAAACAACGATTTAATAATAATAATAATAATAATACTCAGTTCTTTTATAGCGCATAACACATTACACATTACCAATGTTATTCCCCAAAATATGGATTTTCAAGCCATGGCAAGTATATCATTACACTCGTTCCATATCAAACGAACTATTTCAAATAAAAAACAAACAAATGACGATATTTCTCCTCTTCCTTTTTGAAGAAGCAACACATATTAGTTTGGACAGTTCCAAATCTGTTCTAAATCTGGAAAAAATAATGATTTGTGCAAATAATTCCATGCATTAGTTTCAATCGGAACTACCTTAATCGGCTATTTTTAATGTACATTGTCTTGGTCTCTTCAAAACGTTTCCAATGTCCTTATATAAGAAAAAACATGTTCATCTTTTATTCTTTCAAAAATATTTGACGTTACAGATTTCTGTTTAAGAAATTCTGTGTAGATTTTGTGTAAACAATGTCATTTATTTGTATTTTTCGCAGTACAAATACCTTTTACATTATGAAACAGTATCACTGTCTTTTCTCATATTTCTTTTCCAGCTAACTAAAAGTGTTTCATCAAATTGTAGTATTATTTTAAAGTCATTTATATTCAAACCCAGCTTTTGGAAATATGCAAAAGATCTTCAATCCCTCCTAGCTCAACCCCCTCAACATTGTTGTCTCATATTACGCCAAGGCGTTAAAGGTACTATGTCCCTTTTGCAGCCAACCTCAAATTCTGTAGAACTTTGCAGGAATTATGAATAATGTCATGTATGTCCTATCTGTGAAATTTAAACGTTAGCAGTGTCCTCATATTCAAATTATGCAAGGAAACCCGTTTACTTTCTAGACTTCACTGTCAGACACTATTGAGTGACTGACT
>BEXV01001411.1:6805-17407 GCA_003118195.1 Hemicentrotus pulcherrimus
AAAAATGGATGACTCGGAGGAATCTTTTCTTTTCAGAGAACATTTATTAATGAGCTATCTATGATGCATTTTGAATAGTGCACAAAATGAGAGGGCATACGGGAGAAAAAAAAAGTGCCAACTTGAGAATCGCACATATCATATTTCAAGCTTTCATAACTCTTTGATTATTGGTCAGATTAATTTCAACCTTTAGCCATTCAGATACTGTCATATAAATGCGATTGGCTTCCCCTACCCTTACCTTGCCCATATTAGAGGGATAACGTAATAAAGATATTTTATCCAGATTGTGATAAGGAGGGGGGGGGGGGTGTGGGGAAGCTTTTCCAGTCCGTAGATACTATCTGCGCATGAATATAAATGATATTAGTTCCAAATGCATAGATATGAAAACTGGTATGTGGTCTTGAAAATTAGGTTATCATTATTCATACATACAGGTCGGGATTGAATCGAGAAGTCAACCGGGAAGGGAGTAAAAAAAAAGACGTAGGGGAAGGGGTGGGGTAATTGAAGAATCTGTTAAACAGAAATGCACAAAGGGGGACTTCTCAATGTTTGGATCTTTTGAAAGGATCAGAGCCATCTTTAGACAGAGTGACTATTGAAATACAATTATTCATACTAGGTGAATGAAATAATCTGTAATAAAGCAGATAACAAAGATTTACGCATTACATTTAATTAAATTACGAAAATGGTCTTTTGTTTGAAATTTCAAGTTTTTTTTTAAGTAGTGGCTTTACAGCAAATATATGTATTGACAATATAAACAGCTGCCATTGGATACTATGCCTACCAATTCCTACCCATTTATTGTTTTTTATCACAGCACACATACACATGTAATTTGTTACGCCTTTTTGTTTACAATCATTACGTGTTTTAATAAATAATCTCTGTTTGCAACTATTCTTCTTTCTTTGACTATGTATTCCATATTTTGTTCATACTCATTATTATCTGAGGGGTTCACAATTTACAAGCTCTCCTTTTCCTCAAAATATAAATGCAGCTAAATATTAAAATTCATTTTTGTCTTACTAAAATGTATACATTATTGTTAAGATTTGTGTATTACAAATGTAACTATGATTTGTATATATTTTACATTGTATTCGTTATTGCATTTTGTTGGAAATGAAAAAAAAAATAAAAATGAAATGAAATGAAATACAGATTCAGAAAGATAATGAGGGCGCGATTGAAAGGTTAATCAAGTATATGAATAACCAATTTGTCAACATTATTATCTGCATCGAAATTGTGATCCTATGATACAGTTGATCCGGCTAATCAATGTTGTAATTAACTAATTCGCTCATCTTTAGATGTGAAATTATTTTGTCTCTAAATTCCCATAACATTTGACCCCTTGTCATCCCCAGATGAGTTAGAGATCAAGTGTTTTGACGTTATTATCTTCAGTCATACAGTTGACATACACATTCATTTCGAATGAAATATACTATCCCAAAACTTCTTATGCTTGAAGAATGTAAACTATTACCTGATTAGACAATTTAATAAAGTTTAATTCATCTTTGCATTAAAATTGACAAAAAAAATAAGTGTAATGATGGAGATTAAAACGATAGAAATATTAATAAAATATGTACATGATGAATTTCGAAATTGGGGAGCACGCTACAGAAAAAAATGTAAGTTACATTTCTATAATAAGAATATAATTACCCAAAACCTATTGTGGTAATGCCTACACTGCAAGTCAAACCAAAAAGATGAACTGATACCGCATACATATCCTATCTTGAATCATAATGTAATGCAATAGTAATGATAAATCAATCGGTGACTAGTTCATTCATCCAATATTCGTTTTCTAAACGTTTATTTATTGTCTACTTTCTCGTAATATTTCGACCCCTCATCATTTTCGAGGTCACCTGATGTGACGTCACGATCACCAACCAATCGGGAGTTCAATTTACATACGCCGCTGCCAATATTGAACGAGACACACTCGTCCAATCTGTTGCACTCTGACCCGCACTTGACTGAGGTCAATCCAGGTCTGACCTTAAGCACGTGGTTCTTCAGACATCGGCCGGTGAAGACCAGCTTAAAGAGCGAGTTCTTTCGCTGCTCGCTGGCTGCGTGTGGAGACATCGTGGTCACGTGATCTTCCACCGATGCAAGGTCTGTGATATGATTGGCGCCGATACAAGAACAAGATGGTAAAATGATAACAAATTGTCATTGTCTGAGCTCTGTGTTTATACTGAGATACACGAATGTGAAGTGCACTACACATTACGTCATCATAAGATAAAAACTGCCTCGTTATTTTTGTTTGTATTACTATAAAGCAATTAAGGAATAGTTCATTATAGTCCTTATGTACATAAAGCCTTCCCAGGGTGATGTTGTTGGGAAATGTCTCTCATTTTTTTTCTCGATTATTTCAAATATCATGATTATCTTACCTTGGTTTGAAGTAAGTGGTCGCTCAGAGGTCTGCGGGAGGAACAAATAATGCACGGTAAAGAGTTTCTTAAAATCAACTTGATGGCAATTTTCAAAACCCTATTGTCAAATTGAGTACCCTATTGCTTATCCAATACAATTCGACGTGAATTTAAATACCCTATTGTTTATAAAATAAAAAACGACTCCAATCTAAAAAAACCCTTTTGACGTCAATTTAAATACCTTATTATTTATGCAATATAATTCTACGTCAATTTAAATACCCTATTGTTTATCAAATATAAATCAACGTCAATCTACATATCCTATTGTTTAGGCAATATAAATCAACGTCAATTCAAATACCCTGTTGTTCATCCAATATATATCAACGTCAATTAAGATACCATGTTGTTTATCCAATACAAATCAACGTTAATTGAAATACCCTATTGTTTATCCAAACGAAATAACTTAACTGATAAAAAATATTCAAACAATCCAGGAAATAATGGCTTAGGCTTTAGGTTGAATTTCGATATTCTTTGCGATGGTCTGGACATGAACTCTATCCATCAATATTAACGAATTCGTTCAAGAAATAATCAGAAACGGTACCTTAGTATAACTTTGTATCGTGGTTTCCATAACAGCTCTATCGAGAAACAATGATAGATCAATCGGGAAAGGGTATATAAACTCCGCTAATACACTTTCGAGCAAGTTTTCAACAAGTATAAGCATTAAACCCTATCTTTTCTGCACAGATATTGTCATGCAAATTCTAGGTTTGCTAAAATAAGATGAGTCTTGCTATATTCAGTTATCTTGGATAAACTGACATTAAATACGTTTCAGTTTCTCACTCTGTTCCATTTAAAGTATATTATTATTTTCGACGGGGAAAAGAGAAGAATATAGTTATTTTTTTAAAGGAAAAGGGGAAAACAAACTCTTGTGATAAACAAATATTGTTTGGTTTGCCAATTGAAACGCCCCAATTTCAAAAAATTAAATGGAAGCTCTCATTACCAATCATGTGAAAGAATATATTTTGACTAATATTATGATGATACAAAATTTGCCGGGAAACCGCCTACTAATTCATATATTTGGTAAATTTGTTTCTCTCATGGTCTGTGAGAGATACAGGGTAGTCCCATATACATCTTTCTGTGTGCAGTGCTTGTAACTTTACGAAGAATGGGCCAAATTTCTTATCATTTTGATGATTCCAGAACCTTGCAGATGCTAGATGCTTGATGGTCAACCTTTTGTGATTGATTCCACAATGTTTCTTTTACAATGCAATCGCATGACCATAACTGGTCTTTACCTTTAAATGAAATATGCCTCACCTTTGTGGAAAAGAGAGTTAAAAAATATACGCAAGTTGTTTGTTGCGGGCAGTTTCCATACATTAACAATTTACAACAGCATACACGCGTCGGTATTTATGCGGTGGGTTAAAGCGCCATTTCTGAACAACTTCAAGCGACATTCGAATGTTCATCCAATATCTTATTATTTTACCAATAATCAAACACAAATACTGACAATCTGTCATATATATTCAATTCCGTTTCGTAAGGGATGGTAAGGAAGCGTTATTATGAAACTCTTGTATAAGATGTAGGCCCACTGCTTTTTGAAAATAATATACATTCAGTAAAGCGACTTTTTATCTTTCTAGCAGTAAGATGGGCAGCCCTATGTCACTTCCAATTAGCAACAGTTTGATTTTTGATTGATTTTTGTCTATCTTTCCACTTAAATATCCACAAATTAAAATGACATATATAACCATTCGGTATTATAAAATAAAATAGAATAAATTAAGTAACGAAATACTGTCAAATACCCCTTATGCTTGATCTCATGTTAATCCTATTATTCGGGAGAGTAACTAAACCAAAAATCTGATCAAAATCAAAATAAGAACAGTGTCATTTTCCCAGGAACAAAGGTTCTCATGTTAGCTGCGCACCTATTCATTGTACGTGCAGTTCGAGAAAGATATTTCGAGTCTTATGAATAAAATCACTTAGATTAGACTCTACTCATCAGATGTTACTCGTTTGATTGTTGCATGAATTCGCATCGTTAACATAGATACGAAGATGTTGTGTCTGTTGTGTGCTTCGCTTTTTTAGACATGGGCACTCTATAGCCATACCCTTTTGAGTCGCGGCATTTACTCCAGCTTCAATAGCTCCTTGCTTTTTTTTCTGTATAACATATAGAGATAGGTTTAAGTTTGCGCATCACTTTTTTCAAGCTTAGGTTAGGTATAGTCCTTGATTTGAGGTTAACGTTTGATTTCTGGGTAGTTCAGGAAAATGACCTTAAAACAATTGTCGCAGAAGCAGTCTCAGAACGATACTCTAAAAATGTTCTCATAACAATAATAGTTCCGTTTTTAAAGCGTTAATAAGCAATTTCAAAGCGCATTCGATCGTCCATTATTCGAATGACGGTCGTTACACTCAAAATCCTATGCTGAAAAAAGCGCAAGTCCTCCACTCTCTGCGGATTAAATGAGCCAGACACGACATAAACCAGACGTGTCATAGTCGAATGATTTGAGCTCTAAACTGTAAATGCAATGGACGGTCGTGGATTCAATAACCGACACGACACTGTCATGTCTTTTGGCAAGTCATCAATCTTTTGTTGCCATTCCATACCCAGGATGACGGATAGTGGTATGATGACGAAGGCTTTTGTGCTGGTAATTGCCACACCCGGTGACCATAAGGTAGAATGACTCCCCAAGGAGTGGGTTTGGTGCACACTGTGCGTGAGCGGTGACCGGGGTAATGCAAATATTTGTAAAGCTTTCGAGACAATGTTAATATTTGTTATTATAATAATAGTTTTCTTACATTCATAGTCAGCATATATGTAGGTGTAGTCCCCCGCACAAGTGGAGCCCCCAGAACATGATCCCGAAAACATGCATGGTTGCTCGGCTGTGGCACAGTACGAGGCCCACCTATTCGTCCAATCGCTGCCCTCACACTCGGATTCCAGGGATGGAACAAATCTGTCGCAATCGCTGAGCTTGACACAGACCCCTTTGGTGATGAGAATGGTTCCGGTAGCACATGTCACAGTCAACATCGGACTTCCTCCTCCCTGGCAATCAGTTACATGTCCTGGGATATAATTGAAAGATTATCAAAACTAGCCTGAACAGAGGAAAGATGCAGGATAATGAAAACCCCATGTTACTTCACACACACACACACACACACACGCATACATCAACAACAACAAAAAAGATCTGCTTTTAACTGTAAACACTTTTTTTTTCGTTTACATCATTGGCGTAGCCGAAGTATTCATTTCATATAACAATTGTTTGCACAATAAATAATATGGTTGACAAAGTAGATCAAAATTATGAATTGAAACAGGAACCTACTGAAAAGCATAGCTTTTTTTTTGTAGGTCCCCAAGAATAAATAGAATATGAACATTATTATCATAAATCATTTTAAAGTATCTTAGTGATCACAGTAAAAAATATATAATATAATAACATATTCTACACACAAAAATACAAAAAGAAAAGAATGACAAAACGGGACACAAAGGACAGGACTATTACATACACAAATAAGACAAGACATGACAAAACAAGTCATAACAGAACAAGATAAACAAGACAGAATTGGACAAGACACACAAAAGGACATTACAGGACAAAACAAGACAAAAATAAAGCTGCACACAACAGACGTTAGCAGAAGAAGAAGAAGAGAGAGAGAGAGAGAGGGAGAGAGAGAGAGTAACAGGGGAGATGTGAGCAGTTTAACCTGTAGGAGACATGTATTTTTGTATTAAATTATTTTTGAGAACTGTACTAAAACTTTAATATGTGGGTTAACTTCTAACTGGCTCTGAAAGAGAGTTCCAAAGTTTTGGATCTGAAAATACAAATGATTTATTTAAGAGCAAAGTTCTTGTTTTTGGTAGATGAAAAAGCTCGGCAGACCAAGTAGGATAATTATGAATATTGACATTCTTTGAAAACATTGACTGTTCATTTCTATTGAAATTATATATGAATATTCCCAGATTATAATTGTATAGATCTGTTTAAGGGGGCCAACAACGATTTGTGGCAATGGTCATACCCCCAAAACGACCTCCTACGACAACCTTCTTCTAGGACAACTACCTCCGTACAACTTTCCTTGGCCTAGGGGTAGTTGTCTGGGGGTTGTTGTCAGGGGCAGTTTTCCGGGGGTAGTTGTCCTGGGGTTAGTTGTCCGGGGATAGTTGTCCTAGGGGGTAGGTGTCTGGGGGTAGTTGTCTGGGGGTAATTTCCGGGGGTAGTTGTCCTGGGGTTAGTTGTCCGGGGGTAGTTGTCCTAGGGGGTAGGTGTCTGGGGGTATAGTTGTCCAGGGGGTAGTTGTTCCGGGGTAGGCGTCGTAGAGGGTGGTTGCCCTAGGGGGGTAGTTGTCCTAAGGGGTAGTTGGCTGGGGTAGTTATAAGGGGGTATGTGGATGTCCAGGGGTAGGTGTCCTAGAACCATTTGCATGTTCAATTCATACAACATAAATATTCAAATCAACTCTAAAATAACAATGACTGAGTATTACATATTCATAAGGAAAGGTCCACTCACATTTGAGAATGTACAACATGAATATTCGATAGCTAAATCAACTAAAGTATGCAAATATATGTGAGGTGAAGAATAATAGTGACAAATATTCTATAACAAAGCTAGAGAGGGATCAACTTGGGAATGCAAAGCACGAAGGAGGATTGATGATAACAAAAGAGGGATAGTTGAGTTCTGTTGCAAATTAGGGCGCAACACAAAATATTTTTGTTGTGAGATAATGAAAAACTGAATGTCAAATTTGAAAGAATATACAATTTAAATAACAAAGTCATCTTTGTTTGATCGAAATGGGTTCAGAGACGGCTGAAATATCCATAAATATAATAATTTCTATTACTTGTGTACCACAAATATCAGATAATTTGAAAAAGCTGTTGAAAAAAAAGAAATAGTTTTTTTTACATCGTATTTCAGCCAATGCCCATGTTGGCTTTTTTGTTGGCATTTTCGTGTTGGTTATATTACGCACAACCAGCCTGCCCATGACGGTCACCATATCTTTTTGAAAGTGGAGCTTAATTGGTATGATCATTATTGGCTAAATTTAACACATTTTGGGGTCTAAAATTACCTGCATAGCAGTTTTAGGTTCTAAAAGGGCACTAAAAATGTTATAGATAAGAATAAGAGCAATAACCTTGCACTTTGTAGGCATTTGTGGTTTGAAAATTGAACTCAACTATCCCTTTAATGAGAGTAATTCTGAGAGGCTATGGTACAGGTGAAACTCACTCCAGCAAAGCATAGAGAGACGATACTAATGTGTATTGAGCACTGCATACTTGCTGAGAGGCAGGTATTATACACAAATATACACACCACACAATATTGCATAGACTGCACACAATAGGACCGATTGGGCTGATCGGCAAATTTGACACTAGACTTACAATTTGAATTTTTTAATTATTCTTTTTAACATTAGTAAGTTGAAAACAAATGTATTTTACTGCTATTTAGGTGTCATCGATTGTCACTAAAATACTTATTTTGAATGAAATCAGTTGAGTTTTGTACAGTGGTGTTTAAAATTTTGAGAATCAAAAGTACAGCCAGAATAGTAATGCACCTACAAAGTATGTGTGGTGGAACTGGGGTTACAAATGGAATACTGGCCTGGATGTAAACAGAATCTAATTGTGTACAAAATAGTTCACCCCACTAGTTACAGTTATTCCAGTACTAGGTCTAGATCTAATTATTATATTATCCCGATTACAAATATAAGCCTAGTCAATATGGCTAGTAAAGTAACTAGACATACACTACTAGATCTAGGCCTAGTTTATATCATCATGATCATGTCATTAGACCTATGATGATTACTCATTGTTCAATATATACAAAAATACATAAAACAAACAATTTGGAAAAAAAACGGCTTAACNATTTTTACGTATTTTATGTCATATTTAGAATATGAAGGCATTTGAAGAGCCATGCTTTTCAAGGAACATGTTTAATCTGATGTTCTTCCATCCTTGCATAATAACAATGATAACGCTCACAAATTATTGTTTACCTCTTCCCAGAACACAACCTTCTCTTTAATATTATCATTGTATATTATAATTAAATAGATCAATGATATTTCAAGGCATCCGACTACTCACCAGCCGTCGAGAAAGAAAGGTCGAGGAAAATGAAGAAAAGAATCACTGTCCCATTTAAAATGCTGCCCCTGAGAAGATTCATCATTTTTATTCTTGTTGGTAGTTCTTTCTTTCCTTTTAAAAACAAATTTACGTAGACGTATTCGGCTTTGATATATAAATTTTCTTTGTCGTAACAGCCAAGATCTTAAGTAGTGCAGCCACAGTGATTTAACTGTGAAACTATACCAAATAAGGTATTTTAATTGAATTGAAGTATTCTTGCTGGGCACGACTGCTACCCTCCAAGTTAAGATTGCATAATGACAAAATCAGATTATTACGATGGTCATTATTAGATTAATTTTCATTTTTATTTTACAACGTCATAATTGTGTGACGTGACCTTACTTCCTGTCTTATTTCATTTTTGGTCGAAGCAAAAAATCACGAGCTCACAATGTACAAAAAACACATTTCGACACTCTATTTAAACAAACATATTTAATCTCTGAAAATATTTAAATTATTCATTAAATCTATATTTAAAGTTGCTTTGATACCCTTTTGACTTTTCGAATTCCCTAGTAAGTGAAGTTAAACATCTAAGTATTCATAAAAGACTAACTTTGATGAAAATCTAGATTTGTAAACCTGGTATTACGGCGAACAATACATTTAGACCTTTGTGTGATCACAATTAATTGCAGAAAGATGTCGATATTAAGTAACACAGCGCGAGTGATTAGGAAAATAGGTTATGATCTAATTTCAATTTTAAAATGCCATAATGACGTCATCATGGCTTATTAGATGAGCAGGCTATTGTCAAACAAGAGATTGAAATTAATTTTAAGGTATAGTAACTGCTATAAGGTACGATAATAAAAGCATTTGATTGGCTGTGAGCGAATTCATCGCTGGATTTTGATACTTTTCATTGACAACAACCTTTTGAAAACCGGGCCTAGATTTTCATATTCATAGTGATTACACGTTTTGTTGTGCGAAAATTGTCATGGAGCAAAAACAAATAAAAAAAAATGTAAATTTATGTAAAGAGGGCGTGTAATTTGCATTTGACTTCAAACAGGATTCCTTTTTATTTCTTTATTCATAAACTAAAGAACTTTAGATTGTGGCATAAGTACATGTACGTATATAGTGAATAAGTGATGGAACACACTTATCAGAAAATACTCGTTTTTTTCATTGGCATCCAAATTATTGATTTAGATTATAATTTAAAACTGATCCTGCTCTTATACGTATCGTAAGATATATGTACAATTATTTCATGAAGGGCCATCTAACCCTTGTAGCAAGGCAGTTGTTTGGATAAGTATTGGGCAATTCATTAGATAAACAGAGTTATGAATGTTTGAAATATGAGATCGCTTCTATGCGAATCACAAATTAGCATGATGGGTATGGGATGGTGACGTAGATGCAGATGAATCCCCGTTTGCTGTTCTCAAAAACATTTGTTGTTTGTGTTTTTCCTAAGTGCCTGATACTTTGGGGCACTATTCATCACATTTAATGAGTAGCATATCATTATCGAAAATACCTTATGAGGGGCTTTAAGTACTATAGTATGTTAATGTGTATTTTATTAAGAATTACATAGCCCTAAAACCATTAAAGAATACAAGGATAAAACTATTATCTATAAATACAATTGACACATCGAACAGTCTCGTTTCAACAAAGTATTTTTTTTTACACTGCTAGGTCCCGACCTCTGGATAACATGTAATAATTCTATTAAATATGTACTTCTCTCCCTACATGATCGTGCTCAAGGAACATAATTGACTTTCAATATGATTAGTAACACCTATTGTTACAGCCCCCCCCCCCCCCCCTTCTTTTTTTTTTTTTTTTTTTCCTTTTTTTTTTTTTTTTTTTTTTGTTTTTTTTTTTTTATTTTTTTGA
>BEXV01001411.1:27989-38291 GCA_003118195.1 Hemicentrotus pulcherrimus
CCCCCACCCCCTCAGTAGTATAATATATAGGGTCATTTTCCGAAAGTAAGTTTTCTTCTTTAGACATTAAAGTCTGATATCGGTTTTGGATCTTTAAAATGTTGCAACAACGACTTTATTTCCATCCCTTACATTTGGTCATACAGCAGCTGGGCCTATTACGTGTTATGGTCCCGTGGCTATGTCTCTTGACTGTAGATTACAAGGTACGGGGTTCGATTCCCTCCAGAAATTGATGTACATGTGTTACTACACGATCAATGGGAAGCTAGAACACTTTTGTGTAAAGTAATATGGAAGCGAGAAGACACTATGGCATTATTTTTATTCAATTACTTCATTGACTTAAGTGTGACATGCGGTTGGGCCGGAAGGGACACTTTAGAATGTAACGGCATTATGTACAAAGCTAGTTTACGTTATAACAACATATTTACAAACAATAATGTGTGATAAATGGTAACTGAAAAATAGTCACAAATATAAAAAGTAAAACAGAGTCGAGAACTAGTTTTAACTTTCCCTCGCAGCAAGACCAGTGCATGGAGATGCATGCACTATTAAAGATCGTAATTTCTCGCACTGAGTGAAAAAAGGAAGCACATACTTTGGTCCACAAAAGGTTTGGGCGGAAATCAAATACTGGAAGTTTGCAATATTCAAATTTGAAAAAAAAAATAATGGTAAATTACAGTGAATAATGAATATTTTACCACCATACCTTTAGGAAAATCGTCAATTATGATTATTTAAAACGTTTTGCCGTGCTATTCCCTGGAACGTCCTTTAAAGTACATGTAAACACAAATGGTATAATAATAATAATAATAATAATAATAATAATAATAATAATAAAAACGTTACTTATGAAGCGCTTACCACCGAAGTCTCTAAGGGCTACATACACAAAATGTACAATCATACACTTATATCTTATACAAAACTAAAAATGCAAATAAACCTACAAAATACAATACATATGTAATAGATCTAGTCTACACATCAAAGTGAACAGAGTTAATTAATCATCAAACGCAATTTTGAATAAATGTGTCTTGAGACTAATTTTGAACAGACTAATGGTTTGATAATATACATTACAATTCTTAAAAAGTATGGTCACACAATGCATTTAAACAAAATGGCAGTAGAGTTACACATTAATGCGTGCATGCAAGCTTTACATTACCCAAAATTATACAAGTAACAATATAATTATTTAAAAGATCCTTTCCGGAGGATTTGTTTTTTTTTAAAACTACAAGGTTCACAATAACATATATACATATACAATCAAAACATTATCTTAGCATATAAATCAAAGCTATTAAATTTTTGTATTGACCTCTGCTGTACTGTTTTGCAATTCAAATGCAAGATCGAGTCATACCTCAAATCAATTAAATAGTTCTACCATCAATTTTAGTTTTCGTATGCAAAGGTTTAACGTAGTTTTTATAAAGCAAATTTATTCAAAATGTTCACCAAGTACTTATCCAATTCGCCTTTTTCATATCTAACCACTAAAGTCTTCTTTTTCATGTTTATATCAATTCAAAAAAAAAAAAAAAAAAAATTCATCAAACATGTAACAATTGTCCGACACACACTTATCTGTTTACACTCTAGCAACATATGACATCACGTTGCAACGGTATCACAGTTTTTACATACATACTAATTTCTGATTTCCCATTAATATTGGTTAAATTTTGAAGGTAAACACTTGTGTAAACATTTAAAATAAAGATGTTAGATTCTCTTATTTCGAACGGCATTCAACTTAAACATAAATACCGGATTCCAATCAAATTAGGAGGGCAGTCACCAAACATTGCATGAGAAAGACCCTTCTTGTTTTGTTTTTTTCTGCACAAAGAATGAGTCGTACTTGTAAGCCCTAATATTAGAAATATTAATATCATATTTGTATACAATTAGAGGGATGTGTTCGGTACAAACCATAACGTAAATGACCAACCCACACTTTTGCAAAGGCTTTATTCACCTCTAAGAAGTTGTAAGAAAACAATATTTTTGGAAACTTATATGTTTGACACGTAAAATCCACATCATTTTAATGTCTTTAACTAAGAATATCTTTCATTTTAGGAATCCAACCTTTACCTTATGATTTGAAACGCGATACCTGGTTATCAAAGGTAATAGTACTCTCATGCCATTATATTTAATTTTCAAATGTTCAACCATGACAGTATTTACATATCTTAATTCCATCCGAGTACAAAGTAAACAAAAGTAAAAACAGGGAATCCAAGACATTCATGTCTCTGTTATTACAATTATAATGAAACACCTACGGAATTCCATTTACCTTATTTAACCAATGGGAAAATAATATTTTCAATGTAGTTTTCTCATCTTAAACAAATCCCTTTCCAAGAAAGTCGCAGAAAACCGACTTTTGCCTGTAAATCAACCATACCTAAGCCCCCTTTAGATATCTATTTAAAGATACACTCCCTTTAATTTCTCTTTCTTAGACCCCCATAACAAAATGAAACATCATCTCATTAATTCGTTTGACAACAGAATGTGGTATTGGAATAGCAATCGCCATTTAAGAAAATTGTGACAAAACTTAACGTTTTATATTACATGTTCAATTAGGGATTCTCAAATTAACTTTAAAAACTTAGATTTTTTTTTTTAAATTACCCATTCGAGTTTAAAACCTCAAAGTTAAAAGAAAAGTCACTAAAACAAGTAAGTTACATCATTACAATATCTACTGACCGTAAGGAGTCAACAAATAGGAAAGTGTCATCCGCATGTGTGAGTTTTTATTTTAGGAGTTTACCGTCCATATTCCCTTAACTTAGGAGATGTATACCACATATATTTTAGTTTTGTTTGTATCCTTGCAGTTAATACTTCTACCTTAATTATAAATAACACAGAAGGGAGGGAACACCCCCTCCTTACCCCCTTCTGTACAGAAAATAATTTTGAAATCTTACCATGATGAACAACCTCGGGAATGTGCACATTTTGCCATGACCCCAAGGCGCGCGTTCCCATGAGCCTATAAACAGCCAGTCCACTCAGAGCAGGTCGATATCTCTATACTAATCTGCGGGATAAAAGTATTTTTAAATCCAAATTTGTAGAGTGTTTTCAGCATGATCCACGTTATCAAATTTGTTTAAAATCAAGGAATATAAGAATACCTCGTACGCGCTCAAATTAACAATGGTCAATAAATTTTGGACAAATCGTACATTTTCAGTTGCCACTCTACCCTTCATAAATCCAGATTGATCAAACGAAACATTACAAATGATTACTCCTTGTAATCGTTCGGACGGAGCGTGACCTGCAATTGTGTTGTATACACCTAATAATATATAGGTCGCCAGTTTGTGTACAGTAAAATAAGGATTGCTTGTTTTGTGACAAGGACAACTCTTAATTATAAAACCCTTGTTCAAACTTAAAAATGATTACCCATATTTATGTACATCGTTTTCTATTGTTAAATTGTCTATTGTATTTGATATCATTTGTAAGTTCACTGTCAAAAAAGCCATCGGAAGCAAAAGTTCTATTTAATGTATGCATGCATAAACCAATCAAATACTCTTGAATCTTAAAATAAAAATGAAGAAACCAGAAATAATAATAGCAACGTTCTCTCGACATGCGATTCCCATTCCAAAGCTCAAGATTAGCTTTAAACATGCTGTGAATATGGTAGTTAAACACGTTGGTTTTTTTTATGTCCATGATTGCGAAATGCCATTTTGCTGTGTGTTTTTACTGCATTATATTCAACTAAGTTGAGTCAATTTGAAGAAGGCACCTAACGTCATATGTATATGTTGTCCGGTTCACTGGTTGGTACCTGTTCAATAAAATGCACCACGACATCGACGATTGCAGCACCTGCAGATTAAATAGGAATGAACAAACATGAAACAAGAGAATTGAATTGATTGACCACTTCAAACGCATGTGTACAAAAATATATTTACACGATAAGAAAGAAACTAAATAGAATCACAATGAGACAAGTAAACATTCTTTATGCAAACTTAGATTATTTGTGAGTATATAATGCATACATATGAGTGTACTATTAAATGGGTAGCGCATTTTAATTGTATTAATGAAGTTTATAATTAAAAGAGGCGTGATGTAGAGGATGACCGCAAATAACATTATTATAACAGTAGTCAAATAATAAGAGTAAAAGTCATTCTTGCTTTTGCTTCTTTTATTTATGTAACGGCAACTATTCATATATCTTTTCCTACTTCTTCTTCTTCTTCTTCGTCCATTAAAGATAAAGTTTAGTACTGGTAATGCGATTGCATTGTGAAAGAAAAGGTGTGGAAAGGATCAGAAACAGTTGATCATGTAGCATGTAAGTATTGGTGTGCACTGCAAGGTTCTGGAGTCATCAAAATCATAATAAATTTGACCGAGTCTTGGTAAAGTAACAAGCAGTGTACACAGAAAGTTATATATGGGACAACACACATGGTGTCGGGGTTGGTACGATCTTGATTTCCCTGTCTTTCTATGCTCATTACTCAGCCAGTATACATTTTCTTCCAAACTTGTTTGGCACACGTCATTTATTTGTAATCTTCAACAATCAGTGTAAGTTTCGTTTAATTTTGTGAGAATTAATATTCTTTTTTCTACCAGAAATGGAGTTTCTCTTTAATCTTGAAAGTAATTTTGCCTATAATGGCTACATATGTAGACATATTAACAGTTGTGTATGCATGCAAGCGCACTAAATAATACGCGACATGAGTATTTCTACCGGTACATGTTAATCACTTTGATATCAAAAATTCAATCTTGCAATATCTCTACAGACGGATTTAAAAGTGTGTATCCTTTCTGACTGCATGTTGCGATTTTATTAAAAAATCATTAGCATACCAAATAAGAATAAGCAGTAGCACGAAAACTGTGCATGAGAGCGTAGCTACAGCAATAATGAAATGGTTGTCTTCGGGTTCTGTCTGTGGTTCTGTGGATATATTTTGGTAGAAAGAAAACAGAAATGAAATGGCCAATCAAAATTATCGTTGCATGTACATACGGTTCACACAGCCAACTTTAAACCAATCAGAAGTGTTGATTCAACTTTGCAATTAAGGTAAACCTGTGTGCGTACGAGGCCTAGGGCCCATAATCATGATATCTCACTAGGCTAGTTGTCAATTAAATACACAGGCTAAACCAGTTGACCCTAGCAAGGTGTTTTGCATATGGGCCCAGAAGCACATACAAAGACTTGAGGGATTACTATCACAACGAAACATAACAACCAAATCATTACAAATGTTTCTATGGTTAAGGAAACCCCAGTTCTGTGCTCTCTCTGACCGCCAGTCCGATCATTTGTTTTCCCCTCAAAAATCCATGCACTTATATCGCAGTCTATTATAGGCCAAATTGTGAAGCGAACAAATGCAATCTGCTGACTTTTTTTCTCTGGTAATTTAATCTCTGGAATGTTGCACCACTGGTATTTTAACCTTACACCTTATTGCAATTGTTTATTTACGTGTTGATATTTTGAGTATATTTTGTTCACAGATTGCATCGTTCCTAAATGCATGGTAATGTAAACAAACTGAAAAAAAAAAAACCTTTGGAAGATTCTTTGTGTTTGTAAACGAATGGCAACAAAGATCCAACAATGTAAAGCGTGTTACACCTCATATCATACCAGACAAAATGAAAATAATAACGATAGATTTATCAAGCGCATAATAAACAGGAGTTTCTCCCATGCGCTTTACAACGTCAAAATAAGTAAGTACAAGCATATTTAAATAGTTACAAGAACAAAATATCAAAGCATCAAACAAAAGACACGTAGCTAAGGGAATTCATTGCGAACAAAGTAAATACAGATAGCAAACAATATTGACAAATAAATTAGAGTAACATATTCAACTATAATACATAAATTTATTGTAATGTCAAAAATTACATACAGGAAACAGGTAAGTTTTGAGACGGGTTTGGAAAGTCTGTCGTGTGGAAGCTTGGCGGACATGCAGAGAAAGCAAATTCCAGACGTTGTTTGGCCTTATCAGATGAACGGGGCCTTAGATCAATGTGACAAACAATACACAACTCAGACCCTGTTGGTGACTCATATGATTTCATGTTTAAGTTCAGATGGTCAAACTCAAAACTCACCATGGTTCTCTGTTGACTGGCTGATCTCCGGACCTCTTTCTCCTTCTCTACCGGAACAATGCAAAATTATAACGCTAATCCCGTAGAGGGCGCCAGCATCGAGTCTCCCAACCGTGTACTCGAAATCGTCCACGTCCTCATTAAAGGGGACGAATCCTACACTCATCCACGACCTTGAAGCCGGGGGTTTAAGCTCGACAATGAAACCGCAAACGGGCCCATCGCCTTCGTAGGTTTCCTCCCATTCTATCTCAATCGTTGATGTAGTGACGTTCTTTAATTTAGGTCCTGTCGAGAGACGTGGCAGGGCTGTTATAAAGGAAGAAAGAGAGAGAGAGAGAAAAAGGGGGGAGATACAAAAAAGGGAGACAAATGACAGAAATCGAGGAGCGAAATAGAAGACAGAGAGGAGCCAGAGATAAAAAGAAGAACAAAAAGGTGATGAAGATGAAGATTGTTTTCCTTCTATTTACCCTTTAACAGGCTTCCTTTATTATTAATTAACATTATGGTGTCAAAGAAATCGATACATGGACTATTTCATGACTTGTCTAATACATATTCAAACAATAAGAAAATACTTAATATTTTCGGCAGCAAAGCAAAACATAAGATATTAAATTTGACAAAATATAATTTTTTACACCGATTCTATAAACATACAAAAGGAAAAAAAAAATAAACATAATCACTATACAGAATTATGTAGGATGAAACCCCAAACTCACCACAATCCTCTGTTGACTGGCTAATCTCTGGACCTCTGTCCCCTTCTCTGCCGGAACAATGCTGAATTAAAACGCTAATTCCGTAGAGGGCGCCAGCATCAAGTTTCTCAATCGTGTATTCAAAATCCTCCACGTCCTCGTTGAAGGGGACGAATCCTACATTCATCCACGACGTTGAAGCAGGAGGTTTAAGCTCGACGACAAAACCGCATACGGGCCCGTCGCCGCTGTAAGCTCCTTCCCATCCGATCTCAATCGTTGATGTAGTGACAAACTTTACTTGAGGTTGCGTCGAGAGACGGGGCAGGGCTGTCATAAAAGAATGAAGAGAGAGTGAGAATGAAAGAGAAAGATGGAGAGAAAATACAGAAAAAAAGAGAGAGGGTACAAGAAACAATGTAAAAATGACGAAATTGATCCTTTATTTTTCTTGATTGACCCAGCCTTCCACAGAGTTCTTTTAAATTAATCATCAAAATAATAGTTTTCACAAAATATCAATACATGCACTTTTTCGTGACTTCTCATGAAACTTTTTAAACAATAAGACACGTTAAAACAATCCCGCCCGCAAAATGATTTGAAATTAAGCAAACGAACATAGACACTTGTAAATATGTGTAAAAACAAAACTCGGAACTCACCATGGTCTTCTGTTGACTGGCTGATCTCCGGACTTCTGTCTCCTTCTCTGCCGGAGCAGTGCCTAATTATAACACTTATCCAGTAAAGGGCACCAGCATCGAGTCTCTCAATCGTGTAATCAAAAACTTCATCGTCCTCATTGAAAGGGGCGAATCCTACACTCATCCATGAGGTTGAAGCCGGAGGTTTAATCTCGACGACAAAACCGCAAACGGGCCCGGCGCCATCGTTAGCTCCCTCCCATTCTATCTCAATCGTTGATGTAGTGACAATCTTTACTTGAGGTTCTGTCGAGAGACGTGGCAGGGCTGCCATAAAAAGGTGGAATAGAGAGAGAGAGAGAGCAAGAAAGAAGGAGAGACAAATTAAGAGAAAAGGAGAGGGGGAGGAGAGACAGGGAAGGGAGAGAGGAGGCAAAACAGAAAGAAAAAAAAAAGAAAAGAAACAATATTAACATGAAGAAGATGATAGTTCTGTTTCGATTTACCTTTTCACAGTGTTCCCTATTCAAACATCAACATAGTAGTTTATACTAAAGACCGTTACATGCACTTTTTCATGACTTGTCATAGACTGATTGAAACAATGAGACATTTTGAAATAATCCCCGGCCGCGAAGCGACGCCTGAAATATTAGACAAAATGTAATTGCTAAACTAATTTTATGACATTAAAAAAATAAGCAAACAAATATATGTATAGACACATATGTGTAAAATTTAAATCCAAAACTCACAATGGTCCTCTGTTGACTGACTGATCTCCGGACCCCTTTCTCCTTCTCTGCTAGAGCAATGCAGAATTATAACACTGATCCCGTAGAGGGCGCCAGCATCCAGTCTCTCAATCGTGTACTCGAAATCGTCCATGTCCTCATTGAAGGGGACGAATCCAACACTCATCCACGACGTTGAACCCGGAGGTTTAAGCTCAACGATGAAACCGCACACGGGCCCGTCGCCTTCGTAAGCTCCCTCCCATTCAATCTCAATCATTGATGTAGTGACGATCTTTACTTGAGGTGGTGTCGAGAGACGTGGCAGGGCTATTGTAAAGAGGGAAAGAAAAGGAAAGAGAGGGAGATAGAAAGAGAGACAGACATAGAAAGAAAGAAAGAGAAAGAGGAAGAAAAAAAGAGAAGAAAAAAAAAGAGGAGGGAAGAGGAAAATATGGATGAGCCAGAGAAAAAAAGAAGAACAAAAGGTAATAAAGATAAACAAGAAGATTTGTCTTCTGTTTAGCCTTTAACAGGGTTTCTTTATTAATAATTAACAAAATGTTTTTCATGAAGAAAAAAAAGATATTTGCACTAATTTATGACTTGTCAGATACATATTCAAACAAAAAGAAATTACAAAATTTCCCGGCCGCGAAGCGACACATACAATATTCAACTTAACATAGAGAATGTTTTTCACCAATTATATAACCCCCCCCCCCNNNAAAAAAAAAAAAAAAAAAAAAAACGAACATTGACACTTGTAAATGTGTTTAAAAATCAATTCCAAACTCACCATGGTCCTCTGTTGACTGGCTGATTTCCGGACCCCTTTCTCCTTCTCTGCTAGAGCAGTGCAGAATTATAACGCTAATCCCGTAGAGGGCGCCAGCATTGAGTCTCTCAATCGTGTACTCGAAATTGTCCATGTCCTCATTGAAGGGGACGAATCCAACACTCGTCCACGACGTTGAAGCCGGATGTCTAAGCTCGACGACAAAACCGCATACGGGCCCGTCGCCGCTGTAAGCTCCTTCCCATCCGATCTCAATCGTTGATGTAGTGACAATCTTTACTTCAGGTTGTGTCATGAGACGGGGAAGGGCTATTTTTAAAGGGAGAAAGAGAAAGAGAGAAAGAGAGATAGAAAAGGAGAGAGAAGAAGAAAAAATGAGAGAAAGAGAGGAGGAAAAGGAAAGACAGAGAGGAGCCAGATAGAAAAGCATAACAAACTAAAAGTTTCGAAAATAATATTTCTAGTGATATTCGTTTGTCTCGCAATGTGGTCAATAAGAAATCTTAAAGAAACACGACGTTTCGTGCTCTATCTGCAACACTTCGTCTGGTGATAAAAACTAATGTAAGCAAGGGTCATTTATACTTTACGGGAGGACCGGCTAAAAGTTGATGAAGATGAATAAGTTGAGTGTGTTCCTGTTTACCCTTTTACATGCTTCTTTTATCATTAATGAATATAATTATTTTCACGAAGAATGGAAACATGCACTATTTCATGACTTGTCATACTAATATTCTAACAATAAGAATTATAAAACATCCTCGGCCGCGAAGCGACACATGAGTTGTTTAATAATTCTAAAACATTGGTGTTAAAGACCAGTTTTGGAAACGCCCCCCCTCTCAAATATTAAAATGGTAGCTCTTATTACCAATTATGTGAAAGAATATGTTTTGAATAACACGTGATGATACACATTTTTTCCTAGAAGCCGCCTACTTATTGATATATTTGGTAAAATAGTTTATCTATTTGGACGTGATAGATATTACGCACGTGCACGCACGAGTGCATAGTCCCATATACATCGTTCTGTGTACAGTGCTTGTAACTTTACCAAGACTGGGCCAAAATTTCTTATCATTTTGTTGATTTTAGAACCTTGCAGTACGAACCAATACTCAGTGGCGAACGCAGGATTTTTTAAAGGAGGGGGAGGGGTTAACATTTTGAAATCGGGCCGAAAATTTCGCAACGACTCAGCCAGCCGCTGATCAGGG
>BEXV01001411.1:51348-64876 GCA_003118195.1 Hemicentrotus pulcherrimus
CTTTATGGGGCAGTACTAAACGTGACAGTAACGGTAAAGTGATTGAAAATTTCGTAGCTAAACATGATTTGGTGATTTTAAATGAAGGAACACCAACAAGGATGGATCCTCATTCAGGAGCATGGTCTTGTTTAGACTTAACAATCGTATCCAAAGAAATTGCAAGTAAATTATATTGGACAGTATTGGGAAAATTCGGGAGCGATCACAATGTAATAAAGTGCTCCGAGAAAACGATTATGTTCATACAGACTATGATAATGACACAATTGAAAAACAATGGTCATTTAAAAATGTTAATTGGAATGTATATAAAGAAGGAATTAAATCAAAATTTCTTGACGTAGATAACTTAAAATATTCAAAGGATTTGAACGTACAAGGTAAATACAATTTGATTCTGCAAATTATTAATGAAGTGTCAGAAAAAATTTTTCCGAAGAACCGGAAGAGGTCAAAAAGCCAAAAACCCGATCCCATGGTGGACCCAAGAATACCAAGAAGCAATTAACGAACGAAATAAATATAGAAATAGATTAAGCAGACATTTTATGAAGGAAGATTTAGACTTCTATTTAAAAAAGAAAGCTTATGCCCAGATGGTAAAAAGACGAACAAAAAAAGCCTACTGGCTAAAATATTGTCAATCCCTAAACAGACTGACGAACCTTGGCAAAGTCTGGGATATGGTTAAAGGGATAGAGAGAAGCAATTTGACAAAATACACATATTTAAATTTACTTACTGAAGACAAAGAACCAATCCAAGACACGCACAAAAAAGCCGATGTAATTTCTGCGGCTTTTAAATCAATAGATAGTCGAATAGATAATGATGAGATAGACAGAAGATGTCTATTCGAAAAAGAAATTAAGAATTGGATTGAAGACAGCTACTTTTCAGAAAGCCCCCTTAATGAGGAATTCACGCTTGCAGAGTTAACAGTGGCATTAAAAGAAATGAAAAATTCATCAGCTGGTAAAGATGGCATTAAAGCCATAATGGTACAACATTTACCAGAAAATGCTCTCAAATTAGTATTACTATTGTTTAATGATATTTGGAACTCCTCAGTTTTCCCTGCAGAATGGTATCATGTCATTCATAGTCCTATACTCAAACCTGGCAAAGATCCGACTAATCCTTCGTCATATCGACCCATCTCGTTGACTCCCACATTCTCTAAATTTATGGAGAGAATGGTTAAACATAGACTGGTATGGTTTATGGAACGAAACGATATCATGACACCATTACAGGCTGGTTTTAGAAGAAACAGAAGTACAATAGATCAACTACTTAGATTGGAGACAGATGTACAGAAGGGATTAGCTAATAAAGAATATACTATAGTTGTTTTCATCGACCTTGAAAAGGCGTATGATCTTCTATGGAGAAAAGGAATAGTCTACAAATGTCACCAGTTTAATATCAAGGGAAAAGCACTACGATGGATAAATACATTTTTGCACAATCGATACTGTAAAGTTAAAATTGATGGTAAGTTATCTTCCCAGTATATTTTACACAACGGAACGCCTCAAGGCAGTGTTATCAGCCCGATTTTGTTCAATATTATGCTGAATGACTTAAAAATCACGGAGAAATCCATCAAAATGTCAATGTATGCAGATGATATAGCCGTGTGGTGCCACGGCAGAAATGTTGAGTTTTTGCAAAAGAAGATGCAAAAAGCCATCATTGAAATTGAACAGTGGTGTAAAACTTGGAGTATGAATATTTCAACACAAAAGTCGGCTGCAATGGTTTTTACAAACAGACCTCCAAAAGAAGTGAAACTAACGATTAATGATAAGTTAGTACCACAATATAAGGAATATAAATTCCTTGGCATTTGGTTTGATGTCAGATTGACGTGGAAAAGGCACATTACAATTATAAAAGAGAAATGTTCCAAAAGAATTAATTTGTTGCGATGTATTGCGGGCACAAACTGGGGCAACAAAGGTGAAATTCTCTATATAATATACAAAGGACTAATACGATCAATATTGGACTATGGCTGTGAATTATATGATTCAGCAAGCTGTACGTTAAAGAAAGAATTAGACTCAATCCAATATCAAGCATTGAAAATTATAACAGGAGCTGTCTATAATACCTCACTCGACGCACTACAAGTGGAATGTGGTGAACGTCCATTGCAATTAAGAAGAAATCTATTTGTTGACAAGTATATGTTTTACTTATTGTCAAATAAAGACAACCACCATCCAACTTTACAAATTATTGAACCATGCTGGTATTTTGAGCAACTTGAATGGAAACCAGGACAAGGTCCTTTTGTGAAAAGAGCATGCAGTACTGATTTTAAAGTTGAGCAACTGAGTAAAAGAGTGTTAATCGAACCTTTCTGGTGTTATTCAACGCCCAACATTTCCTATTATATTCACACATTGATTAAAAAAAAGCAAAGTTCTATTGCAGATATGAAGAACTGTGTATTAGAAAGAATACATACAAGATGGAAAGGTTATTTAAAAATATACACTGATGGATCTAAACTAGAGGACAAAAGCACTGGATCAGGTTTTTATATACCAGAATTGGGCATAACGAGAAGTTATAAGTTATCATCAATAAACATAATGAGGGCAGAGTTAGTAGCGATAGTGATGGCATTGGAATGGCTTGAAGATAGTAAAGGAATGTCAGTAGTTTTCCTGACAGATTCATTGTCAGCAATTCAGGCTCTAGAAAACAGCCAAAAAGTTCAAAATACCCTTGTTGCTGATATTATGTACAAAATCAAAGTACTACAAATGTCAGACATAGAGATAAACTTTGAGTGGATACCTTCCCATTGCGGTGTTCGAGGAAACGAAATAGCAGACACTCTAGCCAAAAAAGGAGCGCAAAAAGAAAACATAGAACTAGAAATTGTATACATAAAGGAAGAGTTGACAAATCACATGTCTTCAGTTTATAAAGATATATGGCAATTTCAATGGGAGTCTTCATTAAATGGAAGACAATTATGGCGAATTCAGCCAAATGTTTCAAAAACAGAATATATTCAAGGTTTTAATAGAAAGGAGGAAGTAATAATACATCAGTTGAGACTAGGGAAATGCAAATTAAATTATTATCAGCACATTATTAGTCAACATGAAGATGGACTTTGTATCCATTGTAAGGTTTCAGAAACAATAGAGCATTTTTTACTACAATGCAAGAAATATGAAAGAGAAAGAAAAATAATGCAAAGACGATTGAAATGTAATACGTTAGATTTAGTAAAATTGTTAGGGAATTTTTCGGATTTTAGAGTCCTCCTAGATTATATTAAAGCTACAAACAGATTTGAAATGTTCATATAGATCTAGTGCTTTTTCCTCTCTGAGTATATTATGATTATGATTATGATTGAAATGTTTGAATATCATCAGTATTAAAATCATAAGGATTATATCTTTATGATTAAAATGCACGACTAATGGTGAAGGGAAATTAAATATAATTAATCTTGCACAGTAGCACTTCGCTGATCGAGACAGGTGAGCCAAGTCATGACTCGAAAACAGAAGTCTGGAGAGACAGACCCCCAATCAGTAAAAGTGAGCCATGAGATCAAGTTCGAAAAGATGAACAATAAGAAGGAACGCCGTGGCGCAGATAATCTGTCAAGATTGAAGAGTGCCATCTAAACCCCAACAACAACAACATTGTAAAAATAACGCTTTTAGGGTACTTGAACACATGTGGGGACGCACTGTGACGGTGCCCCAACAAACTGGAGAGAAAGAGCTAAACCAACTTAGTGAGGTTCCAATTACTGTGTGATAGTGGAGATGTGGATGGGGGAATAAAATGTGTGTATAGTACACCTTTCTTCATTTTTATTGTTCTATTGGCCATATGTTCAATAATTTGATTAATTTTCCAATTACCTGCAGTCGTAATCCATGGCCTGTAATAGACTCGAAATGTTTGGGTTATCCTTGATATGAAACTGAAGTTAAGCTGCATGTATATATGTCATCATATCAAGTCAGCAGAGCTAGAATTATTTCTTCCCATTTTGTTTTAAATGATTTAATGTTGAAATCATTGAGTATTAATAGGACAACAAAGACAAAATTTCATCCTGAAAAGAAATCTGCACTTATGATTTAATTATTCAAATATCAAATTCATGTTTTTGTTTGTTACTAAGTATTAATTCCTTTTAAAAAAATGCATGGATTTACATTGTCATTTGTCATCCTTTTATGTACACTTGTTCTTTGGATATAGAACTTAAATTTATTTACATTCGTAACTTTCTTTTTCTTAATTACAGCTGTCTCTCACTATGACTTGTCTGTCCTCGGTGATGCCCATTGTGACAGACTATGTACCATGCAAATAAGTTTAATATATATATCTTCAAACTTTATCGAAATAAATGTAAATTACTAAGGATAGTGAGCCAAGCTAGAATAAATTACGTAGTGAAGGAGGTCAGATTTACAGCTGGTTTTGACTTGTTTCCTCACATTTGTTAATTATAATCCTGATTCAGTTTTATTGACTAGGCTCGAAGAGTATATCACAAATATTGACCAAGCTAAGATAATATTGCCCCGAGTCGAAGAAATATTTCTGATACACCCCGAAAGAAGCCCTGTCAATATAATTATTATTCCCTGAACGAGGTACTTTCTAACAACTTATTGATATACAACTCTGGTATCAAGCACGATTTTTAGTCCTGTCTGTTTCCCGGTCCATTTAATTTCAGGGTTTTTTTTTTTTTCAGGCAGGTATGTAGTGTGACATAACAATGATTGTTACCGCGCGCACACTTTAACGCCTGAACAATAATACTGCGCGTAAAGCGCACTGACAAGAAAGAGTGGAATATGGCTTATTATATACATCACTTATGGAATCCAGCCATCTGATTGGTCGAAAGAGCAGTCATAAACTTCAACTATTCCTTTAAAATCGCCCGGTAAACTTCCAGTTTGCGGGATAATAGGTCAGCCATGGTGAAATACCCATAGGCCGACACGTTGAAAATGGTTTAACCGATCGAGGATACCGTACGTGTGCGAAAAATTGGTTGCTATATTTAGCACGTACAGCGCACCGTATACAAATAAGGCAAAAATGGCTGAATAAACTCTACCAAGATTTCAACTTCTTGATGATGATCAGATGCAAGACTTGCTGACAGCAAAGACATCAAAAAAGGGTACGTAAAATTGTCCATAAATATATTCAAAATAAATCTAGTAGATCTAGATTAGATCTAGATCTAGGCCTAGACCTAGTAGATCTAGACTAGTGCTAAAAATAGAATCTTCATAGAGATTGCATGCACACACCGTACTTCTATGCACTGCGCACTGCCACTGGTCGATGCATTGGTCGATGTTTTAATTATCAAAGTGAGATTCAAACTAATATTGCTCGTGATCCTGAAGGTGATGCTCAATAAGTGAGGTGTCATATGAAGGCACAGGGCCGGCCCATCCCCAAAGTTATAAAAATATCTTGCTTAGACTAGAATCTCCATCTAGTCTAGATCTACTTTCACAGATACACTCTTAAAAAACAAAACAAAAATACACTAGAGAAAGGCCAAGATGGTGTCATAAGTTGACTCTCTTTTTTTGGCATACAAAAGTGTTAATGACTGCTTTAATGTTTCGAGAAATAGTTGTTTTTATACGCTCTCGGGAAGGTTACAATTGAGCTATTTCCCTCGGCATGCCTCGGGAAATAGCACAATTTTAACCTTCCCTTGAGCGTATAAAAACAACTATTTCTCTCAAAGCAGTCATTAATACTATATTATTAACCGTATCAGACATCTAAGCTTGGCAATTTTGAAATGTTATGGCCCTCAAGGTAATCTGCCGGTCAATGTGGTTATACATTAAACCAATGAACAAATATTTTAGCCCTCTCAAAAAAGTCAATGGGATTTTGTGTGTAATTTGCCAGTCAATATGGTTATACAGTAAACCAATGAACAAATATTTTTGCCTTCTCTGAAAAATCAATGCCAAAATGCGTGTTAAACTAGTGAGCAATAATATAGAGCCAGTTGTAATTTACAACGAGCATCAGCTATTGTAATTTACATCGCGCATCGTTTATAAGAAAATGCGCACTTTTCGGAAACTCTATTGTGACGTAACAATTACACCCTAGGCAAACTGTTTGCAGTGTATAGAAAACCTGTCAAACACTGGATGAACAGTGCTGGTTTGACAATGTTTTTGCAACTTCTAATGCTAGGAAACCCTGTGAAGGTGACATAATTTAAGAGTATAAGATAGTAAGAGTTTCTTGTTTGCTCTAGATGTCTGATGTGGTTAACAATAGTAATATTGAATGCCTAATTCAGGGCAATACGGTTCGGGCGATATATGTCGTATTGCCCAGAAGGCAGTCAATATTCCTTAAACATTGCCCTCTGGTTTAGTATAGTCATGGTCTACGGGCGAAACCCTGAAGAGGGCAATATGGCAGATATTCAATGCTCCGATTTTTATACTTGGAGGGGAGTGAAAAATACGGCTTTTTATTTACAGCTAAAATGCCTCGTATAGGTAACAATGCAATTTATTTAAGGGTTATAAATAAAAGCTTTACGAATCCATAATTAAATTGAAATGAGTACATATAATTAGAAAAGAAATCACCTTTAGTTTAAAGACAGGATTACTATAATTCAGATATAAGTTTAGAGTAAGCCTGATGCAATGATCCACCCGCGATAACCCGATGGTTCGAAGTAACACTTAGAGAGAATACCGATTGCAGAAGAACGATCCGATGTCGGATATCATTTTAATGGAAATACCATTTCAAAACGCATCGAAATATAAACGTTACACCCTGTACAAATGCGAGATATTATCATTATTATTGTCATGGTAGAACTAACTGTTCCGTTTGAAGAAGAAAAACATGTGTACAAGGCACATACGGTAATTGTGACGATTAGAACGATATGGCACATTTTTGAAAGATGCACAATGCTGAGGTTTCTTTAAAGCAGTCGAGATCGGGGTGAAAGGTTATATTGTTAGAGAAAAAGACAACAATAGACACGAGACTATTGTTGATGTTTGATAATGTAACGTCAGATCTTGGTTGATGATCAAGGACATTATAATTGCGCTTACTCTGAACTACGATTCGAATATGTGCCTCTTTTTCTTGCGAGATGAAGTTATGATCGTTTAACAGACAATTTTCGAAATGTGATCAAATGTAATGCATACATCTTTGTTATGAGCGTCATGTTAAAAATTATTGAATTCACCTGTCACAAATAATTGTACTCAATAGTCGGCATGCAAATTGCATATATTAATTTATTTTCATTTCATTTTTTGGTTCAACCGTTTTTTTTTTTAAATAACATTCAGAAACACAATCAATTTTCGAAGAACATATACAAAACATGTTGGACTTACGAAGTAAAAATGGTTAGGGAACCCGGGAGAAAATTAAGATTGTAAGTGGGATTCCCTGTACAATAAAGAAGTATATAATGCATAACAAAATCCAAATAATAAGCTAAGACAAACTTTGTTGATGATTTATTGTTAAACGGCATTTGAGGAACAAACACTTCAACAAGCTCCGCTTTCAGTTCCTCATTTCTCGTGCTTTTTGAAAATCATATTTGTCGTTTCATGGCATATTTTTGTAATATAATTATTCATTGTTTCATGTTTTGCATGAGAAATAAAAATCATTTGAATCAAATTGTTGATGGATAGGTCAAATATTATGACTTGTCCCTCCTACCAACACGAAGTGTATGCTTTACGCATCCTGGCTATTTAAAAACCATTATTGGTATTAACAGGTGAATGAAACAGTTTTTTAAAGGGTCACTTTAGACAGAAAATTGCGCAAATAATTACATCACAAATACGGAAGGGACTTTTCACACACCCCTTTTTTAAATCTCCGTAACCCGAATTACGGTATCTTATCAGACTAAATAATGAATCAATGCCCCTTTTTCCTCCAAACTAAACCTTTACCAAACAGAATGGCAGACATATATGATTGGACACGGACATTAACATTCCCACCCCGTTTAAAGTGATTATGAAACTGTGTTCACCGTACCTGCACACTGGGGGATAAAGAATATATAACATCTACACATAACTCTTTTATGAAAACAACTGTGATCTACAATGGGTTGATAAGAGATTATACGCAGAAAATAGTGACAATAATATAAATGATAATAATAACAACAGTAGATACGTTGCTAAGTTTCCCTTCGACTCAGACCTTACTAACATGGGTTACGGACATCATGGACATGAAAATGCGCAATCTACATGTATATACACCTATTGAACCTGAGCGATCCCGATGTAGGCCGCATAAACGGGGAATCTCCAATATTGTATGTCAAGTATAACTAGTGCCGATTTCAGCAATTTCTTTCGGTTGATTAGTTCATATTGTTGATTATAAAAATTTGAATATGCAAAATACCGATTCTCATCTCTACGTTCCATTCGTAATTGTCTCATACCCTGTTTAGTATAAAAAGTAAACGAGCATTAGCACACTCACAGCTAGCCCACATCCACAATTAATACACACACGTACAAGTCGTAGCATGTTATTTTGCCTTGTTAGGTGTAAACGAGCAGTTACATGCTCACAGCACACACCCATAATCATCACATACACGCACGCGACCCATTTATTATTATTATTATTATTTTTGTTTAAATAGTTTTTGTTAACCTCTTGCCAGTATTAAAACAAAACACAAATAATTCTTCAAAATGCAACTCTTTTTCATAACATAATTCGATTAACTTAATACATGAACAATTCATAAATTACAATTGAAAAAATAAACAAAATCCGCAAAATTTCAAACTAATTATAACCCTTCTCTCCCACTGTGCACAAAATACAACCCAGTACCATCTGCAACTATGAGTTCTGCGTATTAATTTTCATTTGTTTAAAACAGGTCTTTCAGGGAATAGACATATGTTCATCAAAATATTGTAATACTTACCTGGGTTGTCATTTCCTTTCCTATCATAGTCTAAATATATGTGCACTGCTGCATGAACTAAATAAAAGGAAATGTAGACATTATTATTACTTCACATCAAATGAATACTCTAGCGAATATCATCATTTTAATGGTAAGGCTATTTAATGCGAAAACATATAAAATTTAGAAATATATATTAAATTTTAAGAGACGTATAGATTGATCAATGAATTTCTGAGAAGATTTAAAGTGATTGGCTAGCTTTGCGAATAGCCGATGTAAACAAATTTCAAACTAAATGAAACATGTGTATGGGTACATGTATTAGTACTCAAAAACCCTGAAAACTACCATTGTTTAGACTGAAAAGCTGTAAGTTCAAAGCAAACCACGATTTCGTATAATATCGCGTCTCTGAGACCTTTTGAATAGAGACCGTTACTCGAGTTTTCAAATACTTCCCAAAGGTTTTATGACTTGAGACTCTCAGAGCCATATTTTAAAATTATACCTTGCATGTTTATACCTTTTTCAAGTAACAGAATTATATATTTTTAAATTCCTAACAATGTTAGCCAATCACTTTAAGGTCTATCAAAAATAAATAATTTTGCGGCAATCATTTCATGAAAAAAGGTTAGGAAAAAATCATTCCAACATTAAGGACCACAGTGTATACATGAAATTCGTTATTCAAGAATACTTACTACTTAAGAAAACGAGGACAACAGTCAACGTGAGCTCACAAAATCGAGATTTCTTTATCCTCAAGCAGAGGCGTCGTCTTGTTCGAGAAGGTGGATCAACGGGTGGTGGAACACAAGGTTCGCAGTCCGATTCCCGCCGCTGCACCATTGGCACTTGACAAGACATTTATCTACATTTGCCACACTCAACCCAGGTGATGCAAAATGGTACCTAGCCGGAATTAATTCCTTGAAGTGCAAGAGCGCCGTGATGGCAACTGTGCTAAAGCGAGAGTAATACTCGGGAGCACCAGGAGTGTCAAGTCTGAAGGATATGAGCGTTATACAAAAACCCAATGTTATTTTCATTATACCTCAATTGAATTTGAGGCTTATGGATGAAATGCGCATACAGTCAAGAGCGATCTCCTTTGAAACGTGGCAGCGGAAGAGGGCATCGGAGTTAACACATAGTCGTCAATACAATGGCAAATAAACCGCATATTAGAATCCATTCAACGCAGATTACAATGACATGCGTATTGGAATATTTCGCCAGAAGGCCTTTGCCTTTGACGCAACATGACTCGATTTGGTTTCTTCATTCTTTAATTCATTCAATTTATTACCAAATGTCAAATATATTGTACTTCGGCAATAAACACAGCTATAAATAAGTGCCAAATAGAGGCAACAAAAAGCAAACGCTAGTCTAGGTTACCCCTGTTCAATAAATTAATCATCAAGAATAATCATCGGATCACGGAGAAGCATTTTCAAATTCCACAAATCAATTTTGAGATAGTCGTATTATTATGAAATATTTACTTAAAAGAAGTATAACTCAAGCATTTTACACACTCCAATCAAAATATGTCACAATAACTCTAATCATATTGTACAATAAATGAACATGTATTTTACATGAATTTACATTTTAACCGGAGTGTTGGCTCAGCCAGTAAAGCGACCTCCTCACAACCGCGAGGTCGTGGGTTCGAACCCCGGCCGCGTCATTCCAAAAGACGTTAAAAAATGGGAGTTGTTGCTACCTTGTTTGGCGTTCAACAATAAGGGATAGAGCAACGTCGATCTGGCGCTGCTCAGGGCTGCCGGACTCACGATCAATTCGGCAAAAAGAATTTCCGTTTCGGTTTAATAAAATTTGGAGTGGCTATTAGGCTATTGTTATTGTTATTATTATTATTATGATTATTATTATTATTATTATTATGATTATTATTATTATTATTACCTCGAATGCATTGAAATTTGAATGTGGGTAAACATTATTTTTTCAAAAAGTTCTCTTTTAAAAGTTTGCCATAAGCGCTTTCCGTGAAGGACAGTTACTAGTTTCTTTAGACACTAGCACTAGAGCATTTAAAAATCAATTCCAAACTCACAATGGTCGTTTGTGACTGCCTGATCTCCAGATCCTTTTCTCCTTCTCTGCCGAAACAGTGCAGAATTATGACGCTAATGCCGTAGAGGGCGCCAGCATGGAGTCTCTCAAACGTGTACTCGAAAGCATCCTCGTCCTCATTAAATGAGACGAATCCTAGACTCATCCACGACGTTGAAGCCGGAGGTCTAACCCCAACGATGAACCCGCACACGGACCCGTCGTCGTCGTAATCCCATTTCCATTCTCTCAATCGATGATGAAGTGACGACCTTTACTTGATGCTGTGCTGAGAGACGTGGCACGGCTGTTATTAAGGGAGACAGAGAAAGAGAGAGAGAGAGAGAGAAAAAGAGAGAGAGAGAGAGAAGGAGGACAACAGATGACGAAGATGGTATATCTTATTTTCCATTTATCCTTCCACAGGGTTCCTTTATCAATCATCAACATCATCATTTTCACAAAGAAAAGATACATGCACTATTCCGCATTAAAAAATAAAATAAATATTACCAAATGACCTTAACCACGAAGTCTATACATAAATACAATCAAGCAAACAAAACGTAGAAACTTAAAAACATATGGTAAAATGAAACCATTAACAAAAAATAATAATAATAAATAAATAAATTTAATATTGCTATATATTTTTCAATAATATGATTATTTTGAAAGCCGACATACGTTTTTCAAACATTTTTTTATTTTTTTTTGTTATCATTTTCGCATTAGGCCGAATAGATTTTGTTACTTATAGTAATTAAGATCCAATTAAAAGTGTTGTCATGAAACTCATTCAAGCCAACCAATAAGCTCGGACTAAGACCGATAAAGGAATCAACCTGCAGAATATCCAATTTGTGAAAGAAGTTCTGAAGATATCAAATAGAAGTCTACCTTAATTTTCTTAAAAACGTCTGGTTGACGCCACGTGTAAGATCTTTTAGCTGCAAATTCAATATTTCATGAAAGCATTCTGTATTTCAAATGGGATGCTCAATCAATCTTCATTATTATTCATTAAGTTGAACTGTGCAGATGTAGATTAACATTCTTATTATAACAACCACTTTTAATGCAAAGTATATTTTTTTGCTATAATTTAATTGAAGTTATTGGAAATATCAGAAGAAAAAAAATGGGCATCCTATCTGGCAATTCATATACAAGTTGTTCGTAAAGTCATGCGTAACTTTACGAACTCTTTATGAAACACCCCTCTGGTCTAGGATTATAAAGCTCTTTCATGGTAATTTATTGAATTCATAATATATTATAGCTTCTTAGTGGTAAGAGGTGTGCATATATTGGGTGTTTTTTGTGCAATTTAGTTTTTATAATTGATTAATTTGAATATGCATGTGCTTGGTATTTTATCTCTCTCTCTGTTTCAAGGCCATTCAGCACGACAATTAGTTTTTCTTGTGGTCCCTTTTATATTCCATTAGGAACCAGAAGAATAAAACATTGAACTCCTATAGGAAATCTTTTTAATTTTAATGTTAAAGCAGGCCATTTCGAGGAATGGACATTCCATTTAATACCTTTACCAACATATTGTAATACTCACTTGGGTTGTTTTTTTCCCGCAGAAATGAAAGAGCACTGCAAAATGAAATAATTATGGAGGAAATATATAACATTCTTGTTGTTTCGCCTAAAAAAGATATTCTGTAAATATCGTCAGTATGAGGGTAAGGCTGTATAAGGCGCAAATACATTCTGAAATGTATATTCAATCAAAATACATGTCTTACCCTAGTTTTAGTATAATATTCATGAGGTAATTATTATAAGCTTTATGACAATGTATATTGCATTGGTACATGGCCTTATGGAACAACGGCCCTGCGAGTATTACTTCCAGAGCAATCGCCAGCTAGCCATTTACACCATATAGTGGAAAGTGGTCAATGCCGATTGATGTCTTGCCAAAGGACTTTAATGCCAGGTTCAGATGGGGAACCATCAACTCTTGTTTGGAGAGTTATCAGTTGAATAAACCATTACATCACGACACCTCAGCAGATCTAGATGTACACTGCTGCCCATAAAGTTTGAATATTTTGTATAATATCTTTTCATGAAATGATTGTAAAAGTATGAAAGTTATAGTTTTCATTTTAAGAACGTCATTAACCAATCTTAAGAATCATAGAGATTGATCATTACAGTTATGAGAAGATATTAACTCTACCTATCGAGAATTAATAATATTGTGACAATCATTTTATGAAATGAGGTTAGGACAAACTATTCCAATATTATGGCCGACAGTTAAAGAAGTCACACCAAGAAGCAAAAGTGATTTGAATTGATGCAAAATTCATATCATTGCGAAGGGAAAGCCTTACTGATCAATTACAACAATTTTTCTCATCAAAATATGTTTTGGGCCCGCAGAAATCAACTTTCAAAAATGTT
>BEXV01001411.1:84978-106697 GCA_003118195.1 Hemicentrotus pulcherrimus
GGGGGGTTAAATTCTAAAATTAAACTTCAAATACTCATAAAATTCATTTAAAACAAAAACTGTAATTCTTGTAATTTCCGTGACAATGCTTTTGTGTTAATTTACCATGTCATATAAATATAACTAAATATACCTTATTTTGCAAACTTTTTTTTTTTACCTGTGGTCATACTTATGCAATTTTCTTGACTTCAAAAAGTCCTACTTGTATCTCCTGTATTCTTTAATTAGTAAAAAATATTTATGATGTATATGTATTCATCCTTATGTAACTCGTATTTTCTCTGTTTTTTGTGTGATGTGTAAGTCTGTAACATGTCAAAGATTTTTGAAGGGTGCACCAATCTCAGCCATCAACACCACTTACACGCCTGTTCAGCTTATAAAACTGCTTTCTGTACATATACATTTCTAAGAACCATTATGTACAACTTTACAATGACACTGTGTCTATATGAATAATTCTCTTGAAGATATTGATCCTGACTTATTTTTCATTTTTTGTAAATGGTAATCGTTTAATATGTGTTCCTCCTGACTAGCAGAAACTTTCAGAAAAGTGTCTATTCTGGAAATATATTGCTGTTATTATCCCCCCGTTTAACAAAATAAAACTACTAGCTAATCTGTGATTATTCATTTTAAAATAAAAACAAGTTCCATGAATGAATAATTGAAGCTTTGGCGTGATTGACAATAAATATTTATTTGTTTAACTCCGCGAACATTCATGTATCGCAAAAGTCCCCGTATTAGCTATTTTGTGATAAAGGAGTATAAAGGAATGAGTATTTTTTTTCATTTTCTGCTGACAGAATATACAATTTTGGTCACATTGTTTATAATAAAAACAATAATATGTATTTCTATAGGGCATATATCCACCAAGCAGGGTGCTCAAGGCGCTCCAGTATTTATTCTGCTAGGCTACCGATTTTAGTGCTCACATCATTCAAGGAATCCTTTCCTACCGGTAGCCGTTCATCACATGGGCGGAGAGTGGCATATGCAGATTAATGTCTTATCAAAGGACAATTGCGCCGCAGTGGGATTCGAATTGCAAACCATGTTATTCACATACGTCGACGACATATGTACTAGACCACGCCACCTCTACAATTATAACTTACGTTTGCTAACATTCATATCAAGGGGAGCCTACCCTGGTGCCATGACAGCTTAAAAGGGAACAAAACTGGGTGTAAATGGTTAAGGAAACGCGGCAATCATTCCGATTGGTTGTTTGAAGAGGTCACATTTGCAAAAATACACGCAGGAGATATTTAAGGGCGTGGACAATTGACTGTCAGGTGTTAATATCTTGCACAGCGTTTTTGATAAATATCATTGCCGCCTATAAAGTCTACTTTACAAGTGGTTCACAGGTCTTCTGAATAATAGATTGAAACTTTTATTTGGTCTTCTCACCTGCGAAGGAACGTTCTTTCACTGACACAATATTCTTAATTTTCATTTCACGAAGAGGGAATCGTCATAAATGAGCACTATTGATCAAGAGGGTTTTTTGTGTGTAAATATTGGCGTTTATTACGTTACATTCAACATTTCCCTACTGACCTGGTAAAGTCCATTTTGAGAATGTCATCAATCTCGGCCAAGATCGTATGATATGTTGCCTATATATACCTTCAGAAATACTTAACCTCATAACTTTTGATAATGAAGAGGGTTGAAAGAAAGCTACGTTAGCCCACTGCTTTGCTTCGTCAGATCAATCTTCACTAGGTTCCACGATAATCTACTTCGAATCACTGGAATCCAACATCCAACAAAGTGAGTGCAGGATTTAATTGTATGTAACTTAATTTGTCTCTGATATTATACTGTACACGAATGTATACGAAGAGCTTAATGTCAAAAAGTGCTATATGAACTTTTACTACCTCTTCACATATCTATTTCAACATTAAACGCAATAAAAGCTAAACACTGATTTTCTGATGTCCATTCTAAAATGGTGTAATAACCTTGCTCGGCATGTCCTTTGGGTTTCTCTACATATTTCGATTTTATTTCAAATGACCGTAGTTGTAGATTTGACGTGAAATTATACAATTTTGAAAAGTGATGACGTCATTTCTCAAATACACAGATTTGTATTTATTGCTACTCTTTTAACTTTTTAAAATATTTTGTAACTCATCCCATGCCAAGGTTCGGATTTGCCTTCATTGTTCTGCCAAAGCACTCCTGTCTAGCCGATTATTTCCCTGACCGATTTGACATCGCCATGGGAGTCTTTTCCTCAGGTGCAAGTGTTGGAGTCATGGTGATGCCTTTGCTCTTTGATACCATAAAGGGCTCATACGGATGGAGAGGTGGCCTTATGATGCTTGGTGCGTTGACTACCCATTTCATTATAATCGGTTCACTTCTAAAACCGACCAACAGGCAGCTTTTAAGACAAGGCAAACGCGCAACTCAGGACGGTGATGAAGCTTGTGGCCATATCAACGTCAATTTTGAAACCGATGGCTGCAATGTTGAAACTATTGAAATCGGAGACCCGTTGCATGATCGTTCGGAAAAAGAAGTATACAGTTTAAGCTCTACTCATGAAATTAAAACAGTCCTTTTGACCAATCCAGTCGAAGATGAAGTGGGACTAGATTGTGTGGAACATGGCAACAATAAAGACCAGTCAACAATTAGTTCAAAGGTCAGTAAGTTCACTTATTAAGCTAAAGGTACAACTAAAACAAAAAGGAAATCGGCAGCAAATTCGGCAAGATGATGAAGTCAGTTCGTCCAATAGGCTTACTGATTCTAAGGGAAACGTGGAAATTGAAGTCACGGTTAACAGGAAATGTTCTTGTAACTTATTTTCTTCTCCTGTAAAGTTCTTCAAAGAACATCCCCTCATGATCATAGTCTGTATCCAGGTTTATCTTTTTGCCCTTCCTTACGGTACCTGGCTCTTGTTTACTATTCCCAACGCTCATGCTAAAGGCTTGTCTGACCTCAGGGCTGCCCAGCTCTCAATCGCCGGTGGAGTGGCAAACTTTTGTGGACGCTTCTCGTATGGGTTCATCACCTCCAGAAAGTTGGCCAGATTAGAAGTCTGGTATGTAATCGCCAACATGATTTCATCGATTTCATTTTTCGTGAACTATGTGGCCGATTCTTTCTGGGTTCTGATGATTCTTTCCGTAATGTTCGGATTTGCGATCGGTTTCAAGAATCCTGCACAATTTACTCTCGTGATGAATGCAGTTGGACAAAAACACTACAAGACGGGGCTTGGGATAATATATACGTGTGGTGGCTCTGCCTTCCCAGTTCTTGGATTTATTGTAGGTTGGTACCGATTCTACTTGCTATGTATTCCTGAATTCTCAATTCCGAGTTTGCAGTAAAGAAATATATATCAGAATTGGAGAATGCTTCCTCCAAAAATTACCAACATCTAGTATTATAGCATAGAGTAATGTAAATTTCTTTTTATAATACACACCATGCCATGTTTTTGGTCAATTCAGGTTTTCGATGTGAGAAAAATAATTAAGACATAGTATGGAGAGTGAAAGGGGTAAGTCACTTTTTAGCGCATGCCTTAAGTTTAAAAGGCGGTACCGAGGAATTGGCATAACTTCAAAATACCTTGGAGCTGAGCAAATATTCGCATGTTAACTACTGTATAAAATATCCCCTTCTAATGAACTATGGACATGAATTTGATGGATATATATTCAATTCAACGTTGTTGTTGTTTTTTAAAATCATTTTATTACAGGATCAATTTATGACCTTACTCAGTCCTATAACATCGCATTTTGCATCATGGGGGCTCTGGATGTTCTTGCCGCCATTCTGATCATCACCCCTGTAGCATGGCAACAATTCTGCAAAAGAACCACCACCTGATATCAAATCCTCGTTTCTTCTTTCTAACCAAGAATTCACAAACTTTGTATTTGTGTAAAGTACTTGGCTATGATAGTTGAGGACCAGCTCGATGCAACTGGTACTGGTACCAGTTGATTCCAGTTAAGTGAACTGGTTTCAATATGAAAATTGGTATCGTGGAATCAACTGATATCAACTGGATTCCAGTTGATTTACCAGTTGGAAACCAGTAGATATACCATTTGAAAACCAGCTGAATACTGCAGATGCATATCCAGTATAGAGACCAACTATTAATATACTGATAATCTATAATCAATATTGGCATCTGGCCACCAAGAAGACCACATTTTTTAAACTATTGCAATTACTCCACCACAAACATCATTTAAAGTGGATTACAAATGAGTATTATATTAAGTAAGTATTTTGGAGCTCGTACACACGATATATACAAAATTATTCCATTTGTTTCCTGGTTATTAATAACATGTATCAATTCATCTATTTGTACGTCCTAAATTGAAATATAATATATTTGTCAATGAGTGACTAAAAAAATATAAATCACAAAATTGATGTGCATTGTCAGATTTGCTTGACAGATCATAATAAAAAATTATATTTTCTGTGAAAACATGCACATTAATCATGAATATGCATAATATACATTGAATTGGTTTTTCAACTGGTAAATTAACTGGTATTTTATTTGTTTTCAACTGGTAAATTAACTGGTAATCATCTGCTGGTTTTCAACTGGTAAATCAACTGGTAATCATTTACTGGTTTTCAACTTTGAAATCAACTGGTAATCATTTACTGGGTTTTAAATGGAATAACTGTAATTTTTACTGTAAGGCTTAATTTGTTTAAATGGTGTCAACTGGTCTAATGATATACCAGTATTGTCAATGGGTTTCAAATGGAATCAACTGGTAACCTACACCCTTTGGGTTTCAAAAGTTTCCGACTGGAATCAACTGGTATCAAATGGTCCAGTTTGGCCACTGTTCTGCAACTGGAATGAACAAGTAGATATACCAGTAGGGCCCCTATTTGGTTTAACTGGTATTAACTGTTTTAATGATATACCAGTTTTGTTAATGGTTAGGTTTATCACAAACATTACTCCCGACATTCGTGCATGAATAAAGGGGCACGTTTCTACAAAACGACGGGTAACGCGACCGCCCGACCCGACGAGAAGATCCGATGATTCGAAGTATAAAGCCTTGTAGTGTAGATATGTTAGCAGGGGCATATAATGAGACCAATGACGACAGTGTGGCTGAGGCAATACACATTCTTAAAGGAATCACACGAAGAAAAATCCATTACAACTGATAATTAGAACGAATAACATATGGATGGAAAGATTATCTTATGTAGAACACGAATAACTTGCTTAGAAATCATATAGATATCATGGAAAGGCGTAAAATTCAGTTTTGTCAAGACCCCTTTTCGGACCCCTGAACCCCGGAAGTAGGCCAAACACACGAGCTGGCGAGCTCGGAATTATGACGTCAAACCCTGGATGCACTCGGCCAGCTAGATAGATTTGCACTTGTTCACCTATATTCTAGACCTATATCTAAGGCAATTTGATCGTTACTAATTTTGTCGTTCTTTCGCAATATTTTACATTTCATTCAGGAATATGTAATCTTGAAACGTTATAGAAAACATTTGCGGTATTATCTTACTCTTTATGATGGAATTATAGGGTCTAAACGTGGTTTAGAATAAGTTACATTTGCGTGTTTGACGACTCCAGTTATAGCGGGCCCTGTGTAGCTCAGTGCCCGAGTCGCTCCGGGGAGCTGATGTTGCACGTTTCGTATACACTCCAAGGTGCAGCGCATCGCCTCAGAACACCCCTCTCTTTCTGCTCATATAATTGGTATGATTGTTAGGGTTCTGCATCAAAAGTTACTGGGCCAAACCACAAAATATGGAACCTCTTTCTGAAATGTTTTTAATGTGATAAGGTATGATATTGTGATGAGTAGATGCTCCGATTGGGAAAAATCAGAGATGAAAGGTATAAACCAATTCAGTTCAGGTGCTGTTTTTATGCTGATTTCTAACTGAGGAGGGGGTCGGGGGGGGGGGGCATGCATCCCTAACAAAAGCATCAAAATCTCAACGCACCTGACTCATTACATAGGCCATGGAATCCTCTTTTCTTACTATTGGAAGCCCCCCAGTTCTGGCCGACATAAACTACAGTGCTCTTAAACGAAATTCGTCTATCCTGGTGTTGGAGACCACAATGAAAGTTTGTCATATTTGGAATAATAAGCATTGACCGATTTCTGCATATTTCTGGCAAATAACCGGAAAAGTACTTCATGAGTCATGGTCAGTTTAGGTTGTTGATATCGATGAGTGCTTTTTTGTTGTTGTTGGTTATATAGGATCTGAACTTTTACAACAAAAAACCAAAACAAATTATCGGCAGTGTCTCAAGTGAATCATTTTGATCATGCACTACCAATCACATCACCAACGCTGCAAACCCTTGTCCTCCACCATCATCTACGCTATTGCCTCATCACAATTATTATCTTTATCATCATCATCATCACCATCCTCATCATTATCATCATCAACATCATGATATAGTAATCACCACCATCTAACCATAACCCTAACCCCCTTGTCCTGCCCTGTCAATATTGTCAATGCAATAAGCATATAAAGTTCCCCAATCAAACCCTACCAATATCATTGTCAACAACATATTCACTGTCATCATCACCACCACATCTACAATTCCCAACTGCAACCATCAGCATCAACCATTACCACCGCTACTGTTCTAGTTGAAGACACTAAATAATTAACATTTCACTTTTATGTTTATAAGTTTAATATGCAACATATTTATAACAATGTCTTATTTAAACTGAAATAACAATAAATACCAGCTGCCATGAAAGAACATATTTTCTACCCCTTTGTGATTATTGCGCAAGTACTATCACCAACATGAATATTTGATGTATAAATTTGTATGCTGATTAGTAGCAAATTGTTGTTTATGAAAGTGGCAATAGATTGACATATTAATGTTTGTTCAAAAAATATCTAGTTCACCGGCTTCAGCAGCTCGGGTTCGTGCTGGTAGAGTCGCGGCATATCTCTACCATCATCGTCGAGTTCTTCCTCTTCTTCCTCTTCTCCTTCTTCTCCTCCCAACTCTCCTACCTCCCCATCATCATCATCGCTGTCAGCGGAATCGCTTTCCTTACTGAATTCAATTTACATATCTAGTAGTTCAATTTTCTCGTCTAAAGCCGACATTTTGATATCAAGATAGTATGCTTCGAATTTTACAAACAGTCGAGGAGTTGCGTGTATTTACAATGCGCGCGCCTCGCTTTGTTTTGCGGCTAGCTAGCCGTGCCCAGGGTGGTACGTCACAATAATAACGTCATACCAAGCATTGCTGAAGGCAGTAAATCTGGATCTCAAACCTGACATTTTTGAAAGTTGATTTCTGCGGGCCCCAAACATATTTTCAAGAGGAAATTTGTTGTATTTGATCAGTGAGGCTTCCCCTTCGCAATGATATGAATTTTGCATCAATTTGATACACTTTAGCTTCTTCGTGTGATTCCTTTAAGGATTATGCCCCCAATACGCAGAATAAATTGCAATAGAAATAACATTTTCAAGGGTAAAAGTGCAAACATTTCTGAAGATCGTTTACCTTGCTCGGTAGCATTTCCCACCCTTCAGGATAATACATCATCCGGGGCATTTCCCGGGTTACTTGAATATACGGGCCCTAAAGCCCCAATTCCCCGATAGCGCCTCCACGGTGTACTGGTGGTTTGTACTTTGTACTGCATGTGGTTCCAATTCGTGTACGTATGGGTAGTATGGAGTCATAATCTTGATTCATGAGATTATGCCTTTCTGAAAAAGCAAAAACGCTAATTCAACGTTCTTTGCCTCCATTCTGGAGCATGAAGTAATCGATATAGTTAACTATATGACAACTAAAAAAACGCGCAAGTTACTACGGTCTTACAAATTTCATTTCGGATTTTCCGGCTAAATTCGCGAGTTTGTCATTTAAATTAAGTTGTCATGTGTTCAAATTCAACGGTTTTATTGTTGTCAGATATATCTTGGGTTTATATTCCTTTTTTTAGTTTTCAAATCTATGAAGTTTTTGTTAGAATCTATTGTATGTTTCATTCAAATTAATGAGTAAGTGCTTCTTTCGCTAAGTGGTCATTCGTTTTGGCGCAACCTGATTCCTAACATCGTGAAGGTGTACGTTCAGCATCCGAATTCATTTGTAGCATTCAAATTAGCACTTTGTGCACTTAACTTGATGTTCAATATACATTTCTCGTTTTAATATTACACACTTTTTATAGCTTATTCTTTTACTTTCAAGCTTGTTTTTCCATGTGTATTTCATCACACTTTATTTTTTTTTGTATCTTTACACTTTATATACTTTTAGATTTGTTAAAATATTCATCACCCTTTAAAGGGATCGTTTAACAATGTTAAATCTAAGATACACGATCCTACGAGTTATCAGTGTCTGTGATATGGTGTAATACTGAAGCCCTTAAAAAATGCGCTTCAAAATGGTCAAGAAGTGCCTCAAAAAAGTAACAATCTTTGAGTGACCGGTTTTTACCATACTTGTTTCCCCAATGTAGTGATATGAAGACCGTCAGGCGAACGGTTTTCAAAATTTGAAATTCCAATCATAAATATCTTGATGATCAGACAGGCGATCGGCTTGTAAAAGTCATGGAGTTCCTGACTGTCCTAAAGGTTTATAATTATCATTGCATCATGAGTTAAATCCATAAAAAAAAAATCAGAATCTGAGACAAAGTTACCGGATCCCTTTAAGTTTGATTATTATTAAGAAGAAACAAAAACATGACTTACATCTTTGGGCTTAATGGTCTCATTATTGTGTAAATTTGTATGTAAGGAAGTTGTTTGTTGTAAATTCATTACAATTTCATTATGGAGGAAGGGTACAATATTGTGACTGGGGGATTTTTGTATCCCCACTTTTCCCGGGTATTTGAACATGTCCGTGGAGAAATGCCATATCCCTTGATTTCGCCCCTTCTTTACCTAATGTCTGACTACACCCAAATGCATTGTCCTCAAAATTAATACATGGAACGAATACGAATGACAGGAGTAAGTTTGAATGATAAAAATGACACCTCGACAAGTGACGATTAATTTGAATGCTAGTTGAGCAGTTTCTTAATTAAATGACAGATCTATGAAACCCTTCGACCAAAATCCTAAATTAAATACCAAAACGGTATACATCGAATGATAATTGGCATCGCAAAACCGATCTGTGCTAACTTAAATGCAAAGTAAATGAATTCCAAGGCCTTTGACACCATTAATCATAATACATTATTGCACAAGTTATCCCATTATGGGATTCTAGGAAAGGTCTTGAAGTGAATCAGGAATTATTTCACAGACAGAAAACACTATATTAGTATTAATGGTCATAATTCTTATCAAAGATCAGTATCATGTGGTATCCCACAAGGCTCATTATTGGGTCCATTGTTATTTTTAATATATATCAATGAATTCAGAAATTCCATTGAAATAATGTAGTTTATGCATACCAAGGTCGCATTTGCTCTATGGCTAGGCTACGACGACCGTAGGCCCCCGAATTCGAGAGATACCTGCGGTGGCCTCAGGGTCACCGTTGGGCGACTCCCTATCTTAAAAGGCCGTACGGATCGCCGTGGGAATATAACGCAGGGCTATAACTGTTTTAATTTTTAGGTTTGCTGTAGCAATTAGACAATTAGACAATTAGACACACCTAGCCATGCCGTAGAGCGGCTCCACGGCAACCATACGTCGGGCGTACGGTGTCACTGCGCAGCGGCTACCTTGCGTCAGGTATTTTTTAAAAACCTACGGCCACCGCAGAGATCGACGCCTTAAGGCGACCGCGCGTCATCACTTCAAAGGCCGTACGGCAGCCGCAGATTTTCTGTCTCCACACATTTAAAATACGCCGTGCGGCTACCCTAACATAATGATGTGAATGCTACCGTATGTGACCGTGGGAATGATGCGGCGGCCCTATAATTGCTATTGGCCGTAGATATTTTAGACCGCACGGCCGCCTCGGCAAATGTGACCTAGGCATCATGCATTTCACGCTCCTGCCGTTGGGGTTCAGTGCATTTGGGCGGGTGGATGTGACGGCTTGTCACCACTTACCAGGCAAACATAGGCATATATAGTTTTAAATAAATGTATTTCTGAAAAATGCATATTCATATTGGTTCTATTATATCAAGATGTTCACGTCATTGCCAACCAGTTTGTTTGCCAGCGCGGCTACACTCATTTTTCGGGGGGTATGCTCCGATTTGAATTGCCATTGCTTATAGGTAGTGATAATGTAACACAAGTACTGCTAAGTAATGCCTGGATTACATTTGGACTGCGACTAGTCTTCAGAGCAGCCTGTATCCTGCCTGAACACCCTTTTCCGTACGGCCTCCGTATAGAGTCAGGAGCAGCCGTGAGATTTTCGTATAATCGCTGCCTTCGCAATAAGACTCCAGAGATGGTTCAAATTTGTCGCAACTGCTGAGCTTGACACATATTCCTTTGGTGATCCGAATGGTTCCGGTGTCACAGGTCGAGTGCAAACTAGGACTTCCTCAACTTGGCATTCAGTTACGTGTACTGGGATAGAATTGAAAGATTATCGAAACTAGCTTGAAAAAAGAAAAGAAATATGCAAGATGATGAAAACCCCATGTTACAAACACACACACATCAACAACCAGTCAATAGAGCAGTGGTCTCGATTTCCGTTGACCCGGGTTCAAAACCACTTTGCCCTTTGGTCAGGCATTAATCCTCATTACCAGGTCCCTCGTAGAGGACCTAAAGCGGTTGGTCCTCTTGTTGCTTTAATACTAACAGGCATTTATGCTTTCTAAGCAGTCAGGTAAAATAACCACCACTACTAATATTATCGTTATATATCATAATCAAATAAATAAATTATATTTCAAGGCATCCATCTACTCACCTGCCGTTGATAAAGAAAAATAAAATAAAACGAACAAAAGAACCACTGTTCTGTTGAAGATGCCGCCTCCGAGCAGATTCATTGTTGCGTATTTTTTGTCGTTCTTTCTTGCTTTAAAAAAAAAAAAAAATAAAAAAAATAAGTAGACGTATTCGGCTTTTATATATATGAACAGATTTGTAGTAACAACCAAGATTTTAAGTAAAGCAGCCCCAGTGTTGTCACGATTTGACTGTGAGACTATACCAGATAAGGTATTTTGATTGTATTGAACTGTTCTTGCTGGACAGGACTGCTTCCCTCCAAGTTTATGTTGCATAATGACAAAATCAGATCATTACGAACGTCATTATTAGGATAATTTCAATGTTAGAATGGTGTAATCTAACCTTAGTTCCAGTCTAATTTCATTTTTAGTCGAAGGAGAAGACAAAATCAAGCGCTCATAATGTTAAACAAAAACTAATTTCGACACTCCACTTGAAATAAAATATTGAACCTCAGAACATATCTAAGTAATCATTATGTATATATTTGAAGCCACTTTGATACACTTTTAACTTTTTGAATTCACAAGATATAAAATAATGGTTAGTAAAATCAAACATTCATATTCGTAAAAGACTAGATTTTTAAAATCCGGTATTACGGGGAACAATACAATCATACTTTTGTGGGATCACAATTAATTGCAGAAAGATGTCAATATTAAGTAATACAGTGCGAGTGATTAGGAAAATAGGTTATGATCTAATTTCAATTTTTAAAAGCCTTCATGACGTCATCATGGCTTTGTCAAGAACATAACAGATATTAGATGAGCAGAATATTATCAATCATAAGCTGTAGAAACTGTTATACGGTACTGAAATAAAAGAATTCGATTAGCTCTGAGCGAATTTGTCGCTGAATTTCGATACTTATTATTGATAACAACTTTTTGGAAACCGGGCCTAGATTTACATAATGATATTTATTACAGTGTTGTTCTAGGGGAAATTCGCATGGAGCAATAAATAATGTTTAAGTTTCTCAAAGAAGGAAACTTAATTTTCGTACAAAGAGGTTGTAATTTTCATCCGACCTCAAACAGGCTTCCAATTTATTTCTTTATTCATAAACTAATGTACTTTAGATTGTAGCATAGATACATGTACATGTATATTGAATTAGTGATGGAAAACACTTATCAGAAGAAAAAAAACTCGTTTTTTTTTTATTGGCATCCAAATTATTGGTTTAGATTATGATTTAAACTGATCCTGCTCTAATTTGTATTGTAAGATAAATGTACAACTATTTTATGAAGGGAAATCTAACCCTTGTAATAAGGCAGTTGGTTGTTTAGATAAGTATTGGGCAATAAATTAGATAAACCAAGTTATGAATGTTTGAAATAGAGATCACTTCTATGCGAATCTCAAATTAGCATGATGGGCATGGGATGGTGACGTAGATAAGGATGAATCCCCGTTTGCCGTTCACAAAAACATATTTTTTTGTTTGTGTTTCTCCGGCGGAAGTCAAAAATAATATCCTCAGTTTAGAACATTCAGGACCACATGATGACTATCACAGTAGGTCCTACACCAATCAACAAACTGTTTGACTTGCTCAAAATACACCCTATAATCATTCAGTAGAAATCCACTAATGGCAGTATTTTGGAATTGCGTATTTGAATGAGAGAATTAACTCGAATTATAGTGTTACATATGTAATTCAGTCTTTGGATTGTGACAGTGGAATATACTGATTTAAATTATTCAATCAATCAATAAATGAGGCTTGCAGGAGTGTGATGTCAACAACGGGAGGAAAGATCCGATGATTACAGTGATTCATTTCGCTTTTTGACATCCAGGCACATATGACGCTAAAACATTTCAATTATAGTAATAAAACACTATTGTGCAATGCCGATGTTCAATTCCCCCAAATAGGTGACGTATAGGGACAAAAAACACAATAGCGCATTGAATAGACGTAATCATGCGATTGTTATTGACAAGTCTAACGATGGTTCAGTCTCCGATTTCCGATTATATAGAAGATACTAAATAAAATGCTTCATTCAATGAGTGAATGTATGTAGGGGTGTGATGTTCACATAATAGTCACATTGTGCAATGCCGATGAACAATTCCCAATACAGGGGACGTAACGGCCAGGGGCTAAACCACAACGGCGTATTCATAGAGGTAATACTGCGATTGTCATTGAGTCTAAACATAAACTGTTAGAATAGAAGAACACAATAAAACTCCTTCGATAAGTCAATGAATAATGTATGTACGGAACAGCTGGAGGGCACCAGGCCCTATCAGGCAGAGCTGTGGATTAAAATGGGTTATAACAAAGTATTGCAAAAAATATTGCAAAATTATTTACTTTACTTGTATCAAAGAGAACTGTTGCTGAGCTAGCGCCATGAGCGTCCCTGGACGGTGTGTGTGCTCTATAAGTTTACACTACTATTATTATTATTATTATGTAAGGGTATGATAGCACCATTATAATTTCATTGTGCAATGCTGATGTGCAATTCCCCCAATGCATGTGACGTATAGGGGGATTCCCCATGACGGCGTAATAAAAATACGTAACAATGCGATTTGTATTAGGTGCAAACAAGTTCATGATACCCCCCCCCCCCCCCCCCCCCNGCGTCGACAAGCCAACACATCTCAGTGTCATTTTGTCGTCCTTTAAGGAAGATCTTTAAGCTGATAGTGTGCTTTTGCATTGAGATATCAAATCAGCCCAGATGACAATTCTTGGTCACACTTTAATAGAGGATCATGCCAAGTAGAAGAAAGTATTGTTTAAGATGGCTCCACGGTGGTTGCTATTCTGGGCTTGTAGTCACCATCATTGTGTTAAGAGGTAAGTATTTTTTAAAACCCATGCTGCCTGTCCCCTTTTGCTAACTATGAGAGTTAAATGCACTAAAATCCCAAATGTTAGTTCTGTCATCATTATTTAGAACCTAAATCGAGAAGAATGTTTTAAGTTAGATTTTATTACCTACTATATATTAGATTTCTTCGAAAATGAGACCGCAGGAAAATCGTATAGTATGGGTTGGGCTTTAACCATCTAATGTTCATTGATTGCGGTTTGTTTATACATTGCAACTGGAGGAGATACGTGTGCTTGGGGGAAAAAAAATCAAAAACTCTTCTCATAATATATGTATATATATAGAATATTACAGAAAGACAATGGATGGGGTTTTGTATTCAACAGTGATTGAAAGCTTATACCAAAAAAATAAAATAAAAAAAATACCTGAACTTCGTATATGTATTGAATGTTAACCATATTATTGTTTGAACGATATATCAACATTTTTCAATGCACTGGGGACATTGGAATTGAAAATGTATAAAGAAATAACAGGTATGAATATGTATTGACAACTAACGTATGATTGTTATTCCCCCGACGCCTTAACAAAACTGTTTTTGTAAAATAATTATCATAATAAACTTCAATAAATATACGCACAGGGAGTTCCGTTATACGTTTTTAATACATTATTTCCAATGTGCCTTCAAAAATGTTTATATTTCGTATCAGAATATAACCACTTTTTTATGGCGCCGGAGAATTAGGAATTTAAAATATAGGAACAACATGTACGTACATGTTTTAAAGTTAAACTTTATAATTGATAAACAATATATGAACAATATTGTTACGGCACCGGAGAAAATGAAATTGAAAATAAAAGTGGCCCCGCTTAGTATTGCTCTGAAGCTGGGCCATCGCGTTTCCAATGCGATTTGTATTCGTGCAAACTGAGCAATATAAGGATCTGATTAAAACATTTCAAAAGAATATTGAGAGAGGATCATGATTTATAAACTACTTTTGTTATTTGAAATAAAAACAATTTGAACAACTTTTCATGAATCTCATTGATTGTCTAATTGCTTGTTTTTGTTCTGCAGTACTCCTGTATTTCTGCGAGAACCCACGGGATCCAAGTAAGTATCTTAAAATGATATAACGTTCTTAACCATGATGTATGATACAATGATATAATGGCGCAACTCAAACAAATTTTTTTTTTCTTCTTCTGCATTGAGTTGATTATGGGCAAAATGCAACGGGGAACAATGAATTGTATAACAACGCTTGATAACAACAACTTTATTTTTCTTATCATTTTTTGTTATGAATTATCATTTGATTTTATTCCAGAGACTGACAACCAAAAGTCGGTCTCGTGAATATTTCAGAACTTTCGGTTCAATGTGTTGTTGGTCTAGGAGAACGTTCCTTTGATGCAATGTCGAGGTACGACTTTGAAAGTCAAGATGCATATGGAAATCAACTATAGCCCATTTTGTTTCCTTCCTTCTTCCTCCTTCTCTTATTCTTCTTCTACTTTCTTCATCTTCCTTTTCTTCCCCCTTCCTATTTCACCATCGATCTGTTCATCATCCTCATCTTTTCTTCCTCTTCTTCATCTTCTTTTTCTTCTTCCTTTTTCCTCTTCCCCGTCTCTCTCTCTCTCTCTCTCTCTGTCTCTCTCTCTCTCTTTCTCTCCCTCTCCTCTTCCTCATCATTATAATTTTCTTCGTCTTCTCCTTCTTTATCTCTTCTCTATTTCCCCTCTCTCTTTCTCTCTCTGGCTTTCTCCCTTTATTACAGCCCTGCCAAGTCCCTCGACACCGCCTGAAGTAAAGAGTGTCACTACATCAACGATTGAGATAGAATGGAAGGGAGATTACAATGGCGACGGGCCCGTTTGCGGGTTCATTGTTGACCTCAAACCTCCGGGATCAACGTCATGGACCAATGTCGGATTCGTCTCCTTCAATGAGAACGAAGCCGATTTCAAATTCGCAATTGAAAGACTCGATGCTGACACCTTATACCATATAAGTGTCAGAATCCTGCACTGCTCCGGCAGAGAAGGTGTGAGGGGGCGGGAGATTAGCCAATCAACAGAGGACCATGGTGAGTTTTGGGTTTCACTATCTGAAATAGACCATCACATTATGCCATTCACTCGAGGTCCTTGCGTCATTCGTTTTGTCCTCATCAGTTTAAAGCCTCACTTCTATTTAAAAAAAAACGCGGCAAATCCGAGGCGTTCTTTTTATGACATAAGGTGTAATACGCCTCACATTTCTGTTTCTTAGTACACGGAGACCTTTGTTGCAATACATTAACGGATTTTAAAAAGCCGTGCGAAAGCTGTTTTAACCCGTTGACTACTGAATTATTCAATTCCCATAGACTTAACAAAGGGACCACCAGGTTTCCGTAAGCAATGGGTTAAGTGGTTCATTGCGTTATATCTGAACGAGTCTTTGTCATATTTAGGAACGATGCAAACTTCGATCAAAATGTACCCAATACTGATATAAACACCTACATAAATACTTAAAAATAGGTTAAAATAGAAATTTCAGCGTTAAAAGTGCAAGAAACAAAGAATCCAGTGATGAAATTGATATAGACAAAATAAAAAAAAAGAAAGAGGGCCGTATTTATTCGCTTTGCTGCTGTGCCTTTAATAGGCTGCGATATAAGTGATTGGATTTTGTTAAAGTGATCAGACAGGCGGTCAGATGAAAGTTTTCGAATGTTTAAAGTCCTGGTATGCGATTCTGATTGGTTCAAGTCGGCCGAGTAAACAATCTATACACGCAACGATGATCTTGATTGGTCATTCCAGTTTTGTCTTTCTTTTTACCGAAACCTGTCCACAGAACCACAAACAGAGCCACCATCTTTATTCATATCGACAGCGTCACCATCCTTATTCACATCAACAGCGCCACCATGCCAGGCGCAGAACTGCACAGAATCTCCACAGGACCCACCCGAAGACGACAATTTCTGGAGAATGACGTTCCTAATTGCCGTACCCGTGCTCTCAGCCATTGTATTGTTGCAACTGATTATTCTTATGAGGTAGGATTATTGTCTATGTGTAAAACTACGTCATGCAGTCAGAGGAAAAAATACATTATCTTAAATCGTTCAGTGCAGTTATTTTAAAATTGAATTCGGGATATGTAACTGCTTGACATATACTGTTAGGGTCACTCATCTCGCTTCTTTTGGTATCATCTTTATGGGCCAGCTTTTCACTCTTGACTGCATGCACAGAGGTCAATTTAGCTGACGTCAACTCCAATTTCTTGGTTTCCAGGTTGATTACATAGGTTTTATTTTCGTAGATTAGTTGTTGTATGAGTTTGGTGATGAGTAGACAAGAGTGCATATTAGGGACTTTTAGATTTGCACGTCTACTGTAGTACACGACCCACGCTGCACGCTGTAGAGTTCGCGTATGCGCAGTGAGATTATCCGTGTCTACGTTGCAAGTCCTTTGTAGGCACTCTGATATCCTTTTAAGGCAGTGCAAGCGCCTTAAAAGGATATCACACCAGGGAGTTTAATCTCTCGACACCCTGGTCACACATAGCAGTCCACTATGTCGACGTGCAAATCTAAAAGTGCATAAATGACTGTCACTGAGCTGTGTGTAAGACTTGATACACTTCCCAAGAGTAGGGTGTAAACCCGGTGTTTAGTTTCCCTGCAAATACAATTGGTAATCTCTCTACAGATCGTCATGATAGGCTACATAGCGGGCTTTGAAGATTAACAAAAGAGGAACGAAGAACAGGAAGCAAGAGAAGAACTCTAAGCAGTTGATCATACTTTTAAAAAAAGAAAAAAAAAGAAGCAGGAGTGACCTTGACTATTATTTTTACTTTACTATTCTTGTAATCATCATATTTACGGTCATCCTTTACATTACGCTATACTATTCTGAACCTTCATACATCTAAAACGAGCTACTCATTTGATAGTACACCCACAAGTCGCGTGTGTATCATATACTCACAGGTAACTTACACTTCCATAAAGATATTTTTCTTGTATAATTATGATTCTATTTAGTTTTTTTGTTTTGTTTTTTGTTGTTGATCAATTAAACAAACCGTTTCTTGTTTGTTTATTCCTACTCAATCTACAGTCTGTGTGTTCGACGGTGTCGGAAGAAAAGTGCTCATGGGGTTGTATGTTAACCTACCACCATCCCTGACCAAACAGCAGTGGGAACACACTCACCGGATATGACATCGTCATAATAGATCACCAATAAATTGTACATCGTAGTGTGACGTCACACTGACCAAGTTATCAAGTTTGGTGGTTTTAAACGGTTTTTCAGTCCTATTCGAGGCACGTGGTAGTGAGGATTAAGGCCTTACCAAGGGGGTACCATGCTATTGACTAGGTTTCCAACCCTGGACCACCCGGTTACGAGACCATTGCTCTACCTCTGATCCATCCCTCCTCTTCGATGATCGATGTCGCTGTGAACCTCATACGTAAGCTCTGTGTTTAGGAACCACTAACCTGGACGACGAGCGAATATGACGTTAGCACTTCGTTAGTCTATACAGCAGTGGTACAAGATATGTTCATCCATGGGGGAGGGGGGGGGGGGGTAATAAAGAAGGGGAGGGAGCTTTTCTAGGCCCCTTCTTCAAAATGACTCTCCACGTATCTAAATATGCAGCTTTGAAAACACACTGTGCAGTGCCACTTCATACACATAGGTAAAACATTAAAATGTCCCAAAGTTTTAAACTACATGTCAATATAATAAATTAGGAATATAAGGGCATATTAAAACATATTCAATCTGTTTACTATTGGATGATTTTTTAATTCATGTGGGAGCTATCATGTTAGAGTACGGACGAGGTTAAGATATACTTCATCTGTGATATACTTGCTTATCTTATGAAACTCCTGGAAATAGAAAGTTTGATTTCATTCTGAATGTACGTAAAAGAAGGAAATTTTACGACACTTAAAGTATGTTTCCACGTACAGCATATATGTATTCACGAAATTCTTCTCTTAATATTCACAATTATTTCATTTATTATTTATATGAATGGTATTAATGAATCTTCTTTATTCTCAAATGTTATTATTTTTGATGATGACACGAGCATTTCGTATTCCCATACATACTTTGAAACGTTCATAACGCAGTCGCATTATGAAAAAAATGATAATTTCTAAGAAGTTTAAATTTAACACGTTTCACTTAATGTAAAAACAAATTTCATTTATTTTAGAAATACTAACATACAAGGTATAATCTAAAATGAATTCTGTAAATTCTGAGGAGTCACTATTGACTTTCATTTTAATTTTAATTATCTGATATTCTTAATACTGTGATCAATAATACCTAAGGAAATCAATTGTTTTCATGTACAATATGTTTATACATTATATAGTACTTATATCACACCTAACACACTGCCAAAACTCAAATTCGAATATTTGTAAATACTTTTTAATACTCACTATACCCTCTGATTCGAATTTGTATTGTATGTTATCACAATTTTCCAATGTTACAGTTAATTGAACTTACGTATCTGTATACATTTTATTTGTTTTGATGTAAACATTTATTCATTTTTACTAGCAATATTTCATATCTTGAATTTGTTTTCAAATCTCTTTTNACTTGTTTAATAGTCTGTTCTTTTAGTTTCAAGTTACATTTTGAATTGCTCTTCTTGGATACCACCAGGCACTTTGTCTTGGTATAGTTGATCCCTAGTCCCATTCTCTCACTTTCTTTTACAACTACATTCAGGAGTCTTTGGAGATCTCTCTCTGATTCAGAAAATAAAACAGTGTCATCAGCATATCTAATATTTGTGATTGAATGACCACCCACTTGTATCCCGTTTTCATCTTCCAATTCTCTTAGAATGATTTCACTGTACATATTGAACAGGCCTGGCGACATGACACAACCCTGTCTGACTCCCCGTCTGATGTTGATATATTTACTACACTCTCCTTCTACCCTGATGCATGCAAACTGATTCCAATATAGTTCTATTATGTTCTATTTTTGTCAATTATCTACATTCTTTTTATTTGTGAAATTTGAAATAAACTTGAAACTTGAAACTTGAATAATTATGTTTCATTAGGCAGAATGCGGATTGCATTAATTCCATGTTGTTAAAAAGGACAAGCCATCATGTCTTTCCTACCTAACAACAATCATGATATGACATTCGCGTCCTGACTACCAAAATACAAAAGGACAGCACACATTACGTCATACAATAGTGGGGATTTCCTGCATATATATATATATATGTATATGGCCTTCATTGGGATTGCACGCAGTCAATATATGGGTGTACATACATGTACGTTGCGCAATATCATGTCGCATCCCAACTACGTAAATTAGATTTGAGCAGAAGATATAAATACCTATATGAAATATCAGTATTCACAAAGCCACATTTTAAACAGTTATTTAAAATCAACCTGTATTGATTGATTTATGAAACTTAAAAAATAAAAATGTGACAATATTTGTCAGTGTATTTCCGTGTTACTATCATCATTATCAATTCAATTTGGAAGTATTCGGTTTGGTTTAAGTCATTACCTAAGCAGATCACATACACGTTTAAGAAATGTAGTTGTTATTTTCATTATTGTAATTATTATCATGTTCATCATCATCATCGTTTTCGTCATCACAATAATGAATGTATACATTTTGTATTTGTTTTATATTATGATGTTGTATACCATNAAAAAATAAAAAATTGACAACATTTTTCAGTTTATTTCCGTGTTAATATCATCATTATCAAATCAATTTTGATGTATTCGGTTTGGTTAAAGTTCTTACCTAAGCAGATTACATAAACGTTTAAGAAATGTAGTTGTTATTGTCATTATAGTTACTTTCATTGTTGTAATTATTATCATGTTCATCATCATCACCATCATTATCGTCATCACAATAATGAATGTATACATTTTGTATATGTTTTATATTTTGTCTACATTTCTTGGGGAAAAAGTCCTGTTTATTATGTAGATTAACTGCATCAATTAGATTTGAAAGGCAATAATAACCCCTATCATAGACTTAAAAATGTGGAAGAGTTTTGATGTAAAATGCAATAATTTATTTTTCGGTGAATTCTAGATTAATGTGTTTAAAGGTTGCTGCTAAATCATAATAAAAATAATAAGGGCAATGTTGCTTATCACAACAACTTGCAAAATACAGCTTCGTATGTTAGAAGTGCTGTTTTGTGGCCTTAGTTCAAATATATTGAAAATTGCCATTTCTTTATTTTGCAGCACTAACTCTTAATTTTGTCAATATTAAACAATTATTGTAGAGCCAGAAGGATTTTTAGTTTAATATCTCAACTTATTTTCAATAAAGAAGTTAACACTGGTTGGTTGCTGGGTATATTGTATAGGTTGTTGGCAGCGGTTAAGTTGGGGTTGCTTGTTTTTGTGGTTGTAGCAATTGATTAGTTTTTGTTCTGAATGACGATGTAGGTAAGTATAGCTCATTACTGGTGTAGAACTTAGCCGCTGTCAGTTGGACAGTGAAATACCAGGCATCGTTTTCTAGTGCTGGGGTTTTTACCTTCAACCGAATTATGACTCATAAAACGGATGCTGCCTTCGCCCAAATTCACAAAGGAGGTTTTAACGATTTCATGAACCGTGGGTTGTTTAGCCTAAATTTTAATTTAACCCATGGTGTGTGTGTGTGTCTGTGTGTTTGTTTGTATGTGTGTGAAAGAGGGAGAGACACTCGAAAAGATATGAAAGATGAACAATAAGCAACCCTTTATAATTATCATCAATCTGAAAGAGTTAAGCGGTGGGGAGAAACAACAGAGGGATCTCTATATGA
>BEXV01001412.1:18012-33963 GCA_003118195.1 Hemicentrotus pulcherrimus
CTTTGATGTCCGAGGTTCAATGCCGCCAACATCAGCTTGAGGAGTGATTGAGGGGGGATATAGAGCTTTTTTTTAATAACCAAAACAAACAAATTGAGGGGGGTGTTAACCCCCAAAACACCTCCCCTTCGTACGCGCCTGGTGCCCACACATATACCCAGTCGAGTAATTTTGATTAATATTTCAGGAAAATTTGTTTCATTTCCTTTTGCTTGCCTCCTGTAAAGGTAAGCACTGTGATCGAGTGGTAGTGAAAAGTCATTCAGTGTATCATTACAAAAGCATATTATTTTCCCTTTGAAAGTGGCACGTTAGTTTGCAACTAGGCAGGAATCTTGACAATCAGCCGTAGACGGAAGACTTCATGGCTTCATACATGGCTGATTGTCAACGAAACGGAGTTAAGTCTTTTGCTAATTCCGTTTGTTGCTACAGTTGTCAGCCAGTGAAAACGAATTCGTTTAATAAAATTATGGAAATTCAAGCACGTGCAGTCCCGCTTTGTGCCTACCGGTAGTCGAGTTTGACATTTGGTTGTAAAATGATCTTTTCAATCCTTTAAATTTCAATGTAATTTGATTTCTTATGTACAGTGCGTCCCAGAAAAAAAAACGAAACCGAGAATTATCGATGTTTTATCATGACCTAATCACAATCATAATTTTCGTTGACGATCAGCCATGCATGCACAAAGAAGACGAAAGACTTGATGCATGGCTGATCGTCAACGAAACAGAGTTAAGTCTTTTTTCAACTCTTTTGTTGCTACGGCAGGCAGTCAGTGAAAACAAATGTGTTTAATAAAAATATGGACATAATGGAAATACAAGTTTTAATTTCTTTCTTGAAAATACTTCATGGTCGTTTGCCCACAATAATTTATACAATTTCCACACAGCTGCGCCAGGAGTGTCATTTTTGACAGACATGGCGCATTATAAATGTTAACTATTATTGTTGTTGTTGTTGTTGTGGTTGTTGTTGTTGTTATTATTATTATTATTATTATTATTATCAAACAGAACATTATTAATCCCGGCTCATTTTCCCTGATTGATGTGTCATATAAAAGGGCATAAATGAACTTTTTAGAAATGTGATTTTCTCCTTGAAATTCAGATACCGCCCGCCAAATGACTTTTTGGTCTCCTCTCTTTGAATTGTTTTCAACCACTCATGCGTGAAATGTGCATCATATGAGTTGCACCAAATAAAAGAGGAGGATCTAAGCTTTACAAATATGTGTCATTTGTAATTACAATTGTAATTAAGTTATGATAAAACCGATAATTCTCGGTTTCGTTTTTTCCGGGACGCACTGTTTAATAATGATATTGTGTTTTTTCTTGGTGGTATACCGTGTATCGGGTATATTGCATTCAACGATTATATCTGATATACAACTCAATGGCAGCCGATACTAGATAAAAATTTGCTGTACTTTCCAACACCTACTCATCAATCAGTTCACAACCATACCCAAATCATCTTATGCCATTGAGAGCAACCAATCAAAAAGAACTCATAAATACAGCTTTGTTACAATGTATCATTCTGATCATTTTTAATCAATTGAAAATGCAAATTCTTTTCATGATAACATATTAAGTATAAGTTAATTTTCTATCTACATCAAGAAGTATACAGTGAAATATCCAAGCAATATACAATAGAGTTCCTTTCCAGAATTGGGCCTGGTCATTGGTCAGTCAAAGGGGCATCCTCTGGACATGTTGTCTGTTAAGAGCTAGAAAGGCATTAACTGTGTTTCAATGTTAACGCCCTTCTGGATCTTAGTTGACCATTTGTTGTGGAGGCATACAAAACAATAAGTGGACATTCAATATGATTAGCAATAAATAGAAGCAAAGTGACTTGGTTTCATGAAGGACATTGCCCATTTAGAAGGGGAAAAAAAGATCACATTAATACAATTTTAATGGGACATTTACAGCAACCTGAAATCAGTTTTTTGCATCTTCAGTAAACAGACAGTCTTTCTTATATAATATCTTGAAATGGTTAATCCACAAGTGTAGACCAAGAGCCTATCCAAACAGTATCTCTCCATCAAATAAGATTTTAAAAGATTCAACTTTATTATTAGACCACAAAAGTCAATAACATGAAGAAAAAAAAGGTTGTTGGCCTGATTGGAACTGCTGATGAGTTTAACCCCCCCCCCCTCCCCCTCCCTCAACTCCCCATCAAGCTTTCCATTTCAATGAAACCATGCATAAGGTCTATGGTCCAAGCACTCAAGTTATCACTGATGAGCCACCATTATCTTTTATTAATGATGAACAATTTATAGAATGGGTGAATTACAGGCAATGCAACATGCTTCCCACAATTTGAACCTCTCACCTGCTGAGGCCGGGAAATCCTACCTAAGATTGGAGGTTAAGATTTATCTTAATCCATGGTTTCAATATACATAAGTGTAGTATATACACATGTCCAATGACATAATACATTGAGGATTATACGCTTATCCTTTTTTTAGTATTCCTCTGTAGAAATTTAACCCATGGTTTATAATCAATCCTCTTTTGTGAAGTCAGACAATTGTGTTTGGACTAAGATGGTCTACATTCCTGAATCAAAACAAAATATATATCCTCATTTATGAAGTTAAGTCAACAGAGCATATTTCATACCAAATATATCAATGAATCTAGGCATGAAAATGTCACTTTTGAAAGGTTCTTTTACGGCAATTATCCAAAAGGATAGGTTTTCAGTTATTCAGTGTTCTACAGTTAAAATGGCCCTATAGCAAATGAACCATTAAAACTTATTACATGTAAAATCTGGGTCTTTGAAATTTACCAAACCACCAAAATGTATAACACAGCACACAACTTTCAGTACAATAGTTCAGAATTATTCCTCCTCCTCAAATACCTTCTCAAATATCTCTCGCACATTTTCTTTGTTGGTGCTCATTACAAAGTGGATTCTAACATGTTTTCAATTTGACAGACATAACTATTGAAATTGCACAATAAAACAAGTATAGTGAAATAGTGAATACAGTGTGAACAGAGTGAGAAACGCAAAACAAAACGATATACGATGACGCAACCCTGACATGTGAACAATGTGTGTATGTCTTTTCAGTACACGATGTGATTTTTCATGGAGGTATATCAATCATATTAAAGTCTTTTCATCCGAATTCTATGAAGCGCCCTATGGCACACCTGACCTCTTTATGGAAGGGCTAACACTTGGCCTTCCATAAATCAGCGGTCATGCTTGACATAAATCACTCAAATCATTTAACAAATAAATAAACCAAATTATATAATTTGATTATGAAATGAAAAGGGGCAAGTAATTTCCTAGCGACAATGGTAGTCTTTTTGTTGTATTTCATCTTATAGTTACAAATTCATGGTGGTTTGTAGAGGATGACAAGGTTGACATTTGGCATCCCTTAAATCGATGGGCTAAATCTACGCACCTAAACAAGGTTTAAAGTTAAACAAGGCCTAACATGAGGCAGCTGTCAAGAATGTAGGCCATAACAACAATTGTGTACATATGATGCTTTCTCCTCTGTATATATGATGTGAATGTCTGTCTGAATTCAGAAGAACATTAATTGTATGCTAATGTTGTTTCTCACTCAGAACAGGATATACATGTATGGGATCAGAATTTGGGTTTACAATTTTTTTAAGGAAAAGTCAACCATTGGTAGATACTTAAAACTGACCATTTAAGAAAGAAAAAAGAAATCCCCAACTACAAGACTTCCCATTTTTATACAATATGTCACACTCCACAATTCAGAGTTATTGTTTGTATAAGTTATACTTACTTCAGTCATGGCACACATAAATAGCCTCATATTCAGACGCTTTGAAGGTCTTTATAATATGAAGTACAGTTGCAGATTGGTATAAGATTCTGAAAGGGTCTGATTTACAAAACTACACCATAGAATCGACACAATAAGTGGTGTGAGGTCTTTATAACTTGTAGGATTTTTTAAAACCAAAGAATTGGCGATCTATTCTCTGGTTTGGAGTACTTTCTGCTGATGCTATCTCCAAAAATAAGTTGAATCCTTTTTTAAAATCAAAGCTTATTCAGTGTTTAATAATATACATCATAAAAAGAATGTGGTACTTTCAATTATACAACTGTATTGATAGCGCACTGCTTTTTACTGGCTTACATACTTGCATGTTCCTTCTCTTCTTTTTTTTTTCTTTTTTTTTTCTTCTTCACTGTTTTCTTCTTTGCTGAAAACTTTAGATTTGACTGAGTTGATTTTGAACATGTTGCCAATTAAATGACTTGTAATGCTCTTTTCTTTTTAAACATTCTGGTTTCCGACGCTACGCATATTGTAATGAACCAATTCTTTGCGTTACTCAGTTACATAACATCTGAACAGCCATCAGGGATCTTTATTTTTATTCAATCATGATATATTCTAAACTGAACAACAAAATCATTTAAGAACTACAGGAATTTCACAATTACTGTATTCTTAAATAACACAGTGTCATTAAAGTCATGTATATTGACAACACATGTAGTCTGTTAGCAGCATAAACAACTTTAATGTTGCTTTTCCCACTGTCACAAAAAGGGTATAAATAGATAAGGAAACCATAGAAGGATTAATTATTCTAAAGACCAATTTCAGTATCAAACCTACACATTACTACTGGGAAAGGAACAAGTCACACTTGTTAATTTGATTCTCATTGCATCCTTAATCTCAATAACAAATTACATTAATGTACACATGATTTCATTAATAATTTATGAAAAAAGATTTTGCTAAAAAACAGACATGCGATTGTATGTCTATCATTTTAGTTCAGTTGATATCTAATGACTCATTGATCTGCCTCCAATCAGTACAGCAGTAAGTACTGAATAGTTTCTACAATTCTTTTCTTCATCACAGACGATGACTTTACCATGACGATGACGAGGATGAGGAAAGCTTTCTCTCAGAGCAGCAGATGACTATTAGGAAGGATGATTATCTTTCCGCAGGCAGAACCATTGTTTGAGTACTCCTACAGCTATCATGCTTTCTCCTTAACAAGTTCATTCTACCAAGGCAAGCCAATTGCAATTCTCTGGTCTATCTTCCAAAACATACAGGTGCTACCCATCTATACAGAAGAAATGAGGCGATAGCAGCATCGTCCTTTGTCTATTGCTTACCTCATCTTTGTCGGGTTAATTAACAAATATAGCGAAAGGTGAGATGAAAAAAGTGAGAGAGTGGCACTTAAGATACGACGGAATTTCACAACAATTTAAAAGGTTTATTCTCAGTCCCCCATCCTGTATTCCATCAAGCGTTCTGTTACCACCAGGATCAAGGGAGGACTCCCCCTTATGTTTGTTCATATGCAGGATCTACAAGAAAGGAGGAGGACCTAATGCCCCTATTCATCCGGTATCACTCCTACATGATGAAATCCGTCACAGCAAACTTGGAAGCTTCATCGCAGTCGTTGGTTTTAAAGTCCGTTGTCACGTTAAAAGTGCATGCTCTGGCGTCGCCCACGAGAGGGGCCTGTAGAGAGAGGAAGTGAATGAAAATAAAGATTAGATAAGAGACTACTAAACCATGTCAGCCAATCACTTTGCAGGTGTGCTACACCTCAAATCCTCTCATTAGATTACTTGTAAACTTTAATCAAAACTGGTTCTATGATTTATGATACATTTCCTTTGTGGTCAATTTATTACAATAACCACTTATCCAACATCAACCATGGTCAAAAACAATTCCTAACTCTAACCCTAACAATAGACTTGTGCTAAAATTCCAACTGCCACCCTAACCCTAAAAAAATTTCAAGAAAACATGACCGGAACATACATGTCAAATCAGCATAATACTAGAATATGACAAGAATAGAAAGATTCAACCAACAAAAAACAAAGAGAACTGTCCATCAACCAACCCAACTACCCATTTTAAATCAACATTCCCTCTACCGTTTTCAACATATATACCTAGGAAAAAGCAGCACAGTCTAAAATTTTCTATGGTTATCCTTCTATTGTAATATGTTAAATTTAGAGTAGGAAATGTATTCAAATTTCAAGACTGACTTAAATGTAGCTCTCACATAAAGCCACATACAAGCATATTACACCTATCACTGCTCTACTTTTGATTACAACTTGGGATACTTGGGATAGAATATGTCAATTGATAACTTGATATATTATATCATTTTAAATGCAATTCAATAAGTTATGGGAGGCACGGTTATGAGGGTGGTGCCAATGGCATGAAATTCTTTTAAAAATTAAACCTTTCTAGATAGAATGATTTTAGAGATATCTGTACTGTATCTGTTCAATCACGACACATTTTCGCAACTCATGAATGTTCATGTCACAAGAGTGTCTGATTTTAAAGTACACATAAAAAAAAGAATACAAGATATATTTACATCTGTACAAAAATATACCCCTTCCCTGTTTCATATCAACGTTATTTCAAGAAACACTTTCAAAATATATCATTGACTTCAATAATTATTGATTATAAATATAATTCATATATGCAACCTTACTACTATATAGAGGTATGGAGTGCATGCATGGATCCATACAATATTATATATATCATGTATATGTACTGTATACTATCAAATTGGTTTGGGCTTCGTTCACAAATGACTTGATAAATTGCCTCACAAAATAAACCTCCAAAACAAATATAAATTCAACCAAATAATAAAATACAAAAACAAAAATAAAAAGCAAAAACTTGCATACTTTATCAATGAATACAAGGGGCCAGATCACTTCAAATGTCTGTGTTTTAAACAATCTTCCAGAGTCATGTTGAACACAACTCTTTATTTACTTTTAACCTCTTAATGCCACTCTTTCACACTTATTATGCTTTCATACGTTCCTTTAAGACAGTGTACCGTATCATGTGTGAACCAGCCTTAAAACGATGTGACAGTGTGAATGGGGGTAGTAATGGGTTTGAATGGCTAGTTGTGGGTTTGGATGGGTTAATTATATGAGGTCATTAGTAATGTACATGGCAGTCTGGAGAAGGTATCTTAAACTATGAGGGCAGTATATCCTATCTTTAACTCATCCCAGATAGTTTTATGGACTATGGCTTTTAAGTATTACAGGTATTTACGAAAGCACCTAAAAAACTCAGCGAGTATTAATGACCAAGAAGTATAAATTAAAGAAAGGATAACATAAACAACGGCCTAGGAAACTCAAGTCGGACTCGGCTTCTGTGAACAACCCTTCAAAATGAGTGCACTTAGAAAAGGACACACAGAAATAAAGTCCAACTTGGGTTATATATATAATGGCTAGTGGGGATTAAATATTTTCTTCACGTTTCTTGATCATTAACCCTAAGAATATACATGTACAGTGATTTCTTTTTTTCTTCCCCAAATAGATTTTATACATACTAGCTATTAAAGCACAAGATAATTGTAGGTGATTGATCTATTTCAATGCCTTCATAGTTCTTAGCAGACAATATATACATTATGTATGTACTTGGTTGGGGGTTACTATCTGGGATATCAGTCTGTGGTGTCATGCAATGTACATGATGTATTCTGAGAACAAGAAGTTCATTAACCTCGTAAAACAATAGGAGTAAATGGCCTTCTGGTGGCTCTCATCAGATAACAGCTTTACATTATATCCATTCAGTAATTGAAGATTGATATTTCAAAACACATAAACAGGAAACAATGTAATACTTGATGTTCAAGTAGAGCTTTACCCCTAATTTTTTACTTTTTTGAGGCACTTCTTGATCAATATGAAGTGCAATTTTATAAGGGGTTCAAAGTTACACCATGTCACAGACACTGCTAACACGTAGGGCCATGCATCTGAGATTTAACATTGTTAAACGATGCCTTCAAAATATACTTTGAATACACTCTTTGAGTTTTACTAATTTATCTGATAACAATGAAGACAGCACATTTTATGAACCAAGAATGCTGCAACATGTACAGTACAAGAAGCTTTATAATAAAAGATATTAGAAACATTTGTTGTATAAACTGCTTTCACTTCAATGTCTTTGAGATGTAACTCAAAATAGAGTCTCATCTTAGCAAGAAATTGTTGCAGCTGAAATTAAGAAAGCTAAACTCATCTTAACAAGCATACACAACTTAAGAGAGATTTCTTCAAATCTTGCTGAAAAACTGAGTCCATACATTTTGTTTCAGAAACAAACATCATAGTGATTAAACATCCTTTGAACAGCAAGCTGTTTTGCACGATCACTATTGGCAAAGATTATTAAAACTTCTTTCACAGTCTTTGGTCAACAACCACGTACTGTATTAATCATGAACTACATTGCGTATACTACACTAAATTGCTCAGTTTGACAGTTTAAAGTAAATAACTACTGCTTTCTGGGATTGTCTAATCTACAAGCTGGTCTTCAGACTGTCAAATATTGATAATGTGCTCTATTGCTCTACATGTAATATCTCACTATGAAGGAAGGATGAAGCTAACTGAAATGTTTGGAGATTAGAATATGTTTGCTAGTATCCAATGTTCATGCAGTTGGAGGTCATGAAAGAACATGCAAATATATATATGTATCATGGGTTAAAACAAAATAAAAAGGTAAATTCATAAGATATATGCAAAACTAAAAAAATGATTGAATTTCCTGCATTGATGTTACTTAGGCCTATTTTTTACCTTTGGGGTTCAATTTTTTTTTTAAAGGGCTAAAGAAAAACTAAAAGGAATAAAAAAGGCTAACAATTTCAGACATAAAGGAAAATCAAATAAATCATAACTTGTTTGTTTGCGCACAAAATCAATTCTTAGTACTCAAATTATAATAAAATCTAATACTAAATTTAACCAAAACAAACAAAATGTAGAATGAATGTTTACAAAGCGGTGGAAAATGACATTTTCCTCAAATGAAGAGGAATACAATGCTGAACTTTCTCTCTTTCTTGCAACATGACACAATTTGAATAGAATGGTTTATATAATGATACTGAAAACAAAATGGGGAAAAAATAAAACTGAAATCAGACTGGATTGGATCAACATGTGATAGGATAGTTATAATGAATGAGTGATTTGATGTGCATGCAGTGATAAAGAGATGGGCATGTAAAGTGAATGGTTTGTTGCAATGGCAGAAATACTGAACAAACCAATTGCATTCACCAGAATTATGAATATGGGGTTAAAATTCTAAATCTAGGCTTGCATTTTTGCTTCTTTTATTATTTTTTATTCAATCATCCTTTTCCAAGATGAGTGATGTAATACCTGTGATTTACAAAAAGATTCTGTTTCGATCTCCCCCTTGAATCCTCTGTCAGAAAATTGGAAAAAATAAAGATAACACAGAGAGATACAGGTACTCACAATTAAACATTCAAGAGAATAAAAAAGGCAAGTTTTGAAAAGAATATCAGAAGTCAGTGCACACTACTGCAACTGGAGTATAAACATTGTACTGGTGCTAAGACGCATGGCAACATAATACAGTCATTCAATTGGCCATGCTTTTTAAACAGAAACAACTCTTTAAACATTTTCTCCATCATTCTTGTATATGTTTCTAATGCCTCAAATTTGTGTATTCAAATTTCTAGAAAACTATTGAAATATCCTGGAAAAACCATTGGAAGGGTGCCAAACAAATCTTTGACTTTTTAAAGCTTATAATGCCTTTCTGGCACTCAAACACATCATTTTTCTCTAGCCTAAAATGCATACAAATAGATACATGTAAAGGCAAAGATATCAAGTAATAAGAAATCCTTTCCTCATTTCTTTTGCTTTTACATGATGTCATCTTCATGTTTATATGAATTGATCTAGTTTCAAGTTATATCTCTCTTCCTCCCTCCCTCCTTAATAGGATGGAAAAAATGATATCAAGTGTATTACGTCATCTTGTGCCATCTACAGTATATATAAACACTACCTCTTCCACTTTATCTCCCAAGAAATGGTTGATAAGACATCAATCTATTTCTGAATTATGCACATTGAGTAACAAAGCAAAGGCCTAGCTATGATTGATTGCTGCCTACATTGCTGTGTCACTGGAAGCATGCATTTTACAAACAAGATGCTTTACTACACACATGGATACAGGCAGGCAGGCAGGCAGGCAGGCATACCATAGAATAGATTACATGATATATGCACAAACAAAAGCATGCACCTGGAATAGAAAGCGCTTCATGCAACACATTGACATGGTCTATGAATCTTATGAAAATGCTCTTCAATACACAAACGTTGTTACTCATTACATCCGTGATTCTTATTTTATAACATTAAAATTGAGATATTAAAAAAGTTCTTCTTTACCGGTAGTTGAATCCTTTATTTTCATTAATCTAATATATTATAACTGATTCTTAACAATGTCTTGTTTTACATCAGCAACATTTTTTTTCTACTAAAATCAATCTCTTCCTTTTGCTACCAAAATAAAATGTATTAAATCTACTTTTCAAGCTGAAACAACAACAACTACTACAGAGATGCCAACCTCTTGACACAAAAAACAGACTGAGTATCCAATAAAAAAAATATATCAGATTTTAGAGAGGAAACTCAGATTTTCGCGAAAACCCGACACTACCACTGGCACGTTGGCCCTGAGCCAGTAAAATTTCAAAAAATGTTTTACTAGTAAGATCGGTCAAGTAAAATTTCATTAAAATTTAATGAGAAAATTGTAAAGCAAAGTTTTTGTTGGGTTTCTAGGGGTATACTTTTACATGGTGATTTGCGATTCCGCAGTTTTTATGGCTTTTTTTACTAAATACGATTTAATCGTACTGGTTGGTATCTCTGCTACTACTACTAGAACTACTTCTTCTACTAAGTACTACTACTACAACTAGTACTCAACTGTTATTTATGATATAACTACTAACACACCTATATGTACTAATGCTGCTAATACTTATAATTAAACCATNGAAATTTGCAAATTTACAGTAATGTTCATTACGTAATGATGTCTTGGTTCCTAAAAGGTAACCACAACACATATGAAGTTATAAACCGTCTGTTTGTGTGTGTGCGCACGTGTGTGTGTGGGTGTGTTAGTGTGTGTGGTTCATATGTGGTGGGTGTGTATGTGACTTTGCTACTGAAAAAAGCATCTGCAATGCATCACATTTCATACATTCAATTCATTCTCTCACTTTAATACTTTGGCGCAATTTGATTTGTGCACTCTCGCAAACAATACCTCCTGTTCATTCAAGCGTGAACACATACCACCCACAAATGGTACCAAACGATTCAGGATAAAACACTCTTTCATATGATGTATAATACTTCATTGTATATAAATTATTGCTTAAATTATTAGTAATTTCCTAGGTGTAAAGTTTTTTTTGACTCACACTGTACTACAGAGATGCCAACCTCTTGACACAAAAAACAGACTGAGTATCCTATAAAAAAAAAATATCAGATTTTGGAGAGAAAACTCAGATTTTCACGAAAACTCGACACTACCACTGACTGGCGCGTTGGCCCTGGGACAGTAAAAATTTCAGAAAAAATGTTTTACTAGTAAGATCGGTCAAGTAAAATTTCATTAAAATTTAATGAGAAAATTGTTACGCAAAGTTTTTGTTGGGGTTGCGGGGGTATACTTTTACATGGTTATATGCGATTCCGCAGTTTTTATGTTTTTTTACTAAATACGATTTAATCGTACTGGTTGGTATTTCTGCTACTACTAGAAGAACTACTACTTCTTCTACTTCTACAACTACTATTTCTACTAAGTACTACTACTCAACTGTTATTTATGATATAACTACTAACACACCTATATGTACTAATGCTGCTAATACTTATAATTAAACCATTTATCAGAATACCTCTTAGTTTAACATAAAATGTTAAAATATGATTATTTTCATGAAAATGGGCTACAAAAAATACTACCGGTATTAAACAAACAAAAAGGATTTCTGACATTCAGTCTAAGTGAATATAAAAATTAGGATACATCTGCAATATTAAAAAAGAAAGAAACTCTAAATACATCTGATCCTTCAAAATAAACTGCCTGATTGATTCCAATGATAAATATTCATGTATTTACTCTGTGCATGTATGCAATGTTATATTTCTTGCAATAGAAATTCTTCTTTAATTATAATACATGTTGACTAGTAATTCTTTCAGAGTACAATATACATGTCAATGAATCTATGGGTCCCTTCAATGCCAAAGTGATATATGATCTTGATTTCTTTCTTTCTTCACCCAGTGTAGTATCAAAAGGTAAGATGAACCATCAGATTAGAGCTAGAAGGGGATTCATGCTGTACACTGACTTATCACAAGTCTTTTAGCCTCTTAACACAGCCACACTGGCAATCCTTTCTAAACTACACAAAATGCTCACACTCATGCACTTTTCTGTTATTACATCATCGCCATGGGAATTGGAAAAGTTTTATTTCACACAAAAACTAGTTCAAAAGGAAGGGGGAGGGACTCAACTTAAATCAAGTTACATTTTTATTACAGCACACAATTTGTCCTTTGTATTCGATCAAAGGTCCAATAATGCATCGCATGCTATGTAACTCTGCAGTAGCAAGATGTTAAATTCCTTTACAAAACAAACACTTTCAAACCATTTCTTTACAGTTCTTCATATTTAACAACATTGCCACCAATAGCCTTCAACATGCTATAGCCATTGCTGGAGTGATCCCAAAATGACATAACTACATCTTGGATCATTTAGAGACCAGTTTGGGACAAGCATAATGCTTGTCAAAAGTTTAATATAAATAATAAATCCACCTATGAATTTAGTTCAATGATGAAATGATAACCAAATCAATCTATTTAATCTCCCCTTGTCCCACACTTTTAGAATGGGAATACGTACTGGTATCAAATTAAAAATTAACCCTTGAATAATTTTGGAGATAACTTGCAAGTGAGATTGAGAGAAATGATGGACAAACCAAGATGAAACGTCTCTATCATCAACTGTCCAGGACAGAATGAGAATGAAAACTTTCCTATATACATCAATCAGAATGAACCCAACATTATTGACAAATGCAACAAAATTTATTCACAAGCATATACTTTTCAGATATATCTTAAGCATGCACAAATGCACTGTTTTTCTTCAAATCATATTTTAGAGGGTCCAATTTTGAAGGAGATCAAAGTCTTTCTGTCTGATAACAAATGCCTTGTTTATGAGACTTATATCAAAGGGGAATTTCATCAAGAATATTCATAAGGGAAGCATTGTAATTGCATGACTTCATGCAGTTCAATCATGGATATAAGCTCTAGACATGAATAATTTTCCCTTATGAAACACCCACACCGAGATTTCATGCATTAAAAAAAGTCTTTTCTTTCCTAAGAGGATTCAATATAGTTGATATATGCTAGACTTTCATCCTCTATTAAAGTCACAGACCTGTTGCTTCTGCTCAGAAGGGGGCATTCCCCTTCAGCAGCACTCAGCATAAAACATGATTCATACAAAAGTGAGTTTGGGCGTGTCACTTCACTGAACGGATTAAAATACAAGGAGCCTTCACAGAATGATTGGATTTGAAGTAGAGGTAATATCCGGAATAATACTACTTGAAGAAAGATGTTTATAATCATAATCTACTGTGCTAATGCACTATTGTAGCAATTAAAGTTTGATCGTGGGTGTGCTTGATAATAAAACTGTAAAGAATGAGATCTACTTGTTAACAACTTTTTCTTATTTTTGTTAATCATTAAACAAATAAGATACTAAATGTCTAAAGTGAATCAGTGTTTGAGAGTGTTGTGTGACAACCATTTGGAGCTAGGAGGAGGTAAACTCATATCTCCTAATGTTTAATTAACACCCTTCAAGCACCAAGCATCTCATATGCTCGGTGTAGGCAGGGATTAATACTAACATTTATGGAGAGGGTGCCACAGTGACAATGTGGGGGTTTGTATGCATGAGCCCATGTTACAAATGTTGACATTCTGGGGCTTTGGATTTATATTTTGGTGCCCAAGTTTCCATGTGAGCATCGAGCCGTGGTTTAGGTATCAAAGATATTATCATAAATGGAATACCTAGGTCTAAATCATAAATTCTAGTAGCTTAAAAATATTGGTTCCTGTGACACAATTTCTGAAGGGGAAGGGGGAGGAAGATGAGGGGGTTAGGTCTTTTCATACCTGTGCTAGGCACTGCGGATGAGCGGATACCGGGGTCTCTGGACAGCTGGCATTCCGGTAAGTCCATTATTGATTGAACTGCAGACAAAACGGGAAAAAACAGGAAAAGACGAAAGAGAGAAGGAAAGAAAGAAGAGAAGGAATACAAATTATCAATCTAACCATGTGCAAAAGCAAGCATTTATGGTATATAAAGCTAAATTGTTCTAACATTCAAAAGGGGAATACACTATATTTGTAAATAATGCCTCCGGCTACTTTGTAGCGGAGGCATAAAAAATAACATAAAAAATAACCTAAGTGAATTAATCTATAAAAAAAACTCTCTAATAATTCCTCCCTCTCTCTCTTTCTCACTCTCTCCATCTCTCTCTTCCTCTCTATCTCTTGATCATGACTCATCTCTCTCCCTATATACATATATATTCTTTTTTCCTTCACTTACTATCCCCAATGTGTATATCTTTGGGCTAGAGCAATTGAAGGAAGGATATCTCATAGTTCCCTATTTTCCTCCCTCTATCTCTATCCTTATCTCCCACTCCCGTACCCCCTTGCTTTCCATTTCATCCTCCCTCCCTCTTTCTGTCAATCTATCTTTTACTTACCATCCCTCAATGTGTGTATCTTTGGACCAAAGATGTTGAAGCAAGGATGTCTCATTGCCTTGGCAGCTGACACTCTGTTCTTTCCTTCATACTATTTGTGTCATTGAAGAAGAAAAACATGAAAGAAGTTTGAGAGTAGTTTAAAGTTACTAAATATAGTCTACAGTATTAACTTATTGCTATCATGCCTAAATCATCTAAATAAGGCAGCTAGAATTACTCTCACTAATTTGGCTATATTCACAAATATATTCTATATAACAGTGCCCCTTCTTTAACCTTAGGAGAGCCTCAAAGAGGTCCTGGCACTATCAGCCCAACCTGGGTGGATCACCAAAGGTTCCTAGAGATACTTGGAGAAGCTATACAAGACATAGCTCCAGACTGAGATATGAACCTTGAGCCTGTTGATTGATCACCTAGTGTCCAAACCACTAAACCACAGTGCTCCTTTCTTTACCTTGAGCAGGTCTTCTAGGAGGTCCTGGCAGTGCAGGTCCAGCCGAGGTGCATGAGTCACAACAGGCTCCTTAGGGTAGCCAGGGAAGCCATAGGATACAAAGTCCTCATTGGCGCTGATACCGGGCCATGTCTTATCATCGGGGGTGCCAAGGAACTTGAAGATAAGATGAAGTTCATCCTCTACGGTAGAGCCGGGGAAGAGGGGTCGGCCTGCCGACATCTCGTAGAATATACATCCAACTCCCCTGGTGAAAAATAAGAATATAGCATTTGGTAACTGGTGTAAATTATGATAAAAAGATAATTTTTTCTTCAAAGAAGATATACGAGAAGATGGAAGACAATGAGAAAGAACAAAATGTTTATGCACTTATTCTCCTGAACTTACTTTCATAATGGAAGCCATAAAGTGTGATATTAAGTATAGAAAGTGGTTTCCTAATTACCTGTGAAACCATTTTAATGCAGATGACTGAGTGAGAAAAAGGTTTCGTAAACAAGAAATGTGAAAGAAAAACACTTATTACAGTTGTATGACACATGCTTCATTATAAGATGGGTAGAAGAATCCCTGCAATCTGATTGGTCAATTACCATGTAATTATTTTTACTGGATGCACCCAATATCAAAACGATATAT
>BEXV01001412.1:39438-54470 GCA_003118195.1 Hemicentrotus pulcherrimus
GCGGCTACCTTGAAGTTTAGCTCGACTGTCAGGGAAAATTTATCGAGCAGCCATTTTGAAAGAAAAAAAGAAAAGGGCCTCCTCCTTCCCATTTTTCAAAAAAGCAGTACGCTAAACATGTTTTATTTTTTGATAAGGCCTAACAGTATAATTATGTTCCTCCTTCAGGGTATAAGGCTAACATACATGTAGCTAATATAACAAAAACAGGGGGGTGGGTTTGATCAATATTATTTCTGCTAAGTGCATCATCATTTTGTTTTCAAAATCATTTCAGCTCAGTCAAAATAACATGTTTTTGCCAAAGTAAAAGATTTCATGACGCCAATTATGGGAACGCCCATTACACCATTTACACGACAAATACATGTGGGATGTATGCAATGATGAAATGGATTCCAAACAAGATTGTTAAAGGTAATTTCCTTCTTATCACTACAAATTCAAATAGATTTGTATCTTCATGAGATATTGCAATGAATCTCAAAATATTGTTAATGATTCCATGATAAAGTCTTACTACATGTATGGCTTCTAATAAAGGAAATATAAACAATGGCAAAAGTTAAATTGAAATAATTTTACATTAAGAATGTGAAAAATGCCTCATATTTAACTAGTTTTAATAGGGGTGGACTTTTTTGGACCCATGCCCCTTTTTTATGTTTTGTTCACTTTTTCACTAATCAGACTTTTGGGAAATTGACCCCCTCCCCTCATTTTTATTGCTCAATAACCTAAATGTATTGTTTTGTTTTTGTTTTTGTTTTTTTTATTTATCAGACTTTTTAGAAAATGCCCCCCTTTTTTTCTTTTATTTCCTCATGCAATAATTAAACAAAAAAAAACAGTTAAACCTAAATGTTCATAAGTGAATCTTGTAATCTTTTAGAGACACTTACGTAAGTTGTAAAAAGCAGTTTTAAACAAAATGCAGTTAATACTCAACCTCTTTCTTCAGAACGTACGTTAAAGTACAAGTCCACTCGACTAAAAAAGTTTAATGATTTGATAGACAAAAATCTAAGAAGCCCAAATATAACTTGGTCTTGGAAAGTGGAGCTCGGACTTATTTTTAATTAATTGTTTTAATGAGTAAAGAACAAGGTAATGATCGAGCCGGTTCTCCCCCACAATGCATCGCGCGACATTTTTTGTGACGTAGGGTCCTCACAACACGGAGCTAGAGAGACGATGCCCCTTCGCGAACGTGTTGTGATGAATTGGATTGGCTGCGCATGCGCTCTCGAGAAAAAGCAGACTATACTCTTTGCAGTATTTTAGCGTCCGTGAGTTAGTGCAAGGTTTTGCCCGATTTTAGTGCAAGTTTCTGCCCGATTTAACGGAATGTCTGGTCCCCCTGGATATGCTTTCCAGCCAGTCTGGACTGAGGAAGAACTACAAGCACGGGAACGGGATCGAGTACGAGAACAGCTTATAGGAGGAAATGACAGCGACGAAGAAGGCGCTCCAGAACCACCACCAGCGCCCGAGAGATTAGGCAACAACAACTGGTGCCAGTGCGGGAACTGTCCGCCTATGCCTACAGCGAGGGAATGCATCTGTTGCCGGGAGATGGTCCGCTGCCGTGAACTCCAGCTCGAAGTCGAAGGCTGCGTGACGGACCATGCAGATTTTCATCATGTTTGTCTAACGAGGGCAGTTTCCCGGGTGTTTTCGGTAGCCAGAAGGGACATCAGGGGACACCGAGCTAGAGTACGAGGGCAAGCACCTCAAGAAATGAATAACAAGTATGTAGATCTAGATCTATTGTGAGGATGAATTTCTAGATTTAACATTGACAGGCAGAGAAAAGCAAACCTAAATTATTTGAAAGAGACGGTACATTTGTGAAAAACCAAAAAATAGAAATCAAATAATTCAGATACAAGCTATGATAAAAACACAAACAAGCATGACAACTGACAAGTACATGTACTCTGATATTTCTTCACACCATTAACATGTTTGAGGTTTTGACGTGTCGCTTGTCTTGACTTTAGTTTTGGTTGTTGCAATATTAATTATTAGGTGACTTTAGGTCATACAATTCAATCATTGAGTAGATCAGTGAAATGAATGGGCTCTGATTTCCCCTTTTTGGTTTGACTCCTTTTAATCTGCAGGTCATATCGCTATGCAGGGTACAGACTATTCACATACTTGGTGCATGGGTACCTCGGAATGGGAGTACGTAAGGTGATTCCAGCATGTGCTGTCAGCAGAATACACGATGAGTATCCCGAAGCGACAGGTGTCTACGTTGGCTTTAAGCGTGGAGACGATGACGAGGAGATAGAAGTTCCTGAACATTTTGCTATATAATTTTGATGTTGCATTGTTGTCACTTGAGTAGTTTTAGTTAGTTGTGTACCGGTACTTGTATATATATTCACCTTATAGAAGCGATATTTTTTCCATATGCCACTGGTATTTCGTTTTAAATATTTAAGTGCAAGATTTGTTTGCACACTTAATGTGCTGGAAAAGTTATGATGTAAATAAGCCTTTGTTAAAATTGTTGCATCTTTTTTTACCACAGTTACACATAATATCAGCGACAGTAATTAGTGTTTGTTAAAATTCCTTTAGTTTTTTGTTTTATAAAAAAAGGTAAATAAAGTGTCACATTATGAAGAAAAAAGTGGCTCAGCACAAACAACAGGCTTGAAACTACAACTTGGGCATCCAAATTTTGATTAATTTGTGATCTTTGTTTCCAGCAATCCAACTTTTGATCCCAGAAATTTAAAACTGATTCTCATACCTGTATAAATTAGATGTTGTTCATCTTTCAACAATGCATAAGCTCAAGGGCTACGTTTGCGGGGCCTGGATTAGACAACTACATTTGAGTTATTATAGATGCCAGACCATGGCATGTAAAGCATGTCTTGTAAAAATTACAGATAAACTGGAAATTAAATTACAATTGAAAATATTTTTAATAGTGATAAACCTTTTCAATCTTTTATCCAATTAAAAATGTTAACATTATAAATTTAGATTACAGCCATAGTAAAATAGTTATAGCCTTGATAATTTGTTCACTATTCCATTCATGGCAGCGTCTATCAGGTATCCCGGAACACTCATATTTTTGTCAAATTAGTTTGCAAGTATTTATACAGTGAAGTTAATAAAGATTGTTTCAAACTGAATAAATTTTATTCGTCCATGATATTATTCATTGCAGTAACCTTATTAATTTGTTTTAATAATTAATTTAAAGGTGAATGCAGAGATTTAGGCAGAACTACTAACGTACCCAAGGGTGAGAGTGAAGGGTAGACTGCCCCCCCCCCCTACAAGTGTGATTTTTTTATGTTGATTGTCAGAAAATGTGGGACCGGATACATTTGATATATCTGTCCAAGTATGAAAGCTCGTCTCTAATAAATCTTAAAAATTTAGTGATAGATTTAAGTGATGATTTTTAAATTCTGAAGCTAGGAGTAATATTCAAACGTTTGTAGGCTGTATCCACCTTTATATGCAGGTTTAAAATGGGTATTCCCAATTATTTAAATTTTTTCTTCTACATTCAATTTCATCCTATCAATCCTTGAGTGTGAATTTGTCTAAGCAAGCAATTTTAATAATTTTCATTGATTATTTAAGATTACAGAGCTTTGTAATAAAATTGGATGAAAAAGTAGAAAATTCATTTTTTTTTTTTTAAATGTGGAAATAAATGGGTAACTTAAACAAGGGGGGGGGGGCATTAACTAGGAATTCCAATAGAAGTAGAAGGAACAATGAGGTAATGTTGTGGTTACAACACTGGTATATGGGGAATGGGAGGAAGGACGGGGTGTGTTTGACATTCACTTGCATGTAATAAGCAAAAACGAAATGTGTACCTGTTGATAACATTGTTTAATTGCATGAACTGTGAACATGTACATTCAAGGTCTGCAGAGGCACAGCAAAACAAATATATGGCATAGTCACTGTGAATTACATATGTCATGACTATCCTTGTTACAGAAAGAAAGAGCAGTTGAGAGATGAGAGATGAGGCAATGAGAGCGAGCCCAAGAACAATCTTTTACAATATGCTATCCACAAACTCTAGTACAACATTTTTTCTATTGAGAGTACAAATCAAGTAATGTGTGATAGAGCTTGCTTAACAAATACAGGCTATTTTGAATTGTAAAACTAACCAACCAGTTAAAAGAAACAACTACGGCGAGTCTTTGTGTACTGGAAATTTGTTCACTACAGACTGAACACACATTAATTTCAAGTAATTTCCTTTTGGTAAAAATGAAAGGGAAGATGAATGAGTCCAATTTTATGGAATTGCCTTTCAATTGAATGATATGAATGAAAGTAGTGGTAATCAATACAGAGGAATTTCGTTAATATTAAGGAGTGTGATACAACAAAGTAAATTGCATGGTACCAAATAATGTTCTTATCATGCGACAGCTCTTACAACAGCACTTTTGTTTTAAATGTAAAAAATATACATGTACATGTTCATACATGTCCAGCAACTTAGTGTAACATAAAAAAAGCAGCTCCAGAAGAAGGATAAATAGCTGATTTTGTATGATAGTAAATACTCTACGATATGAATGCAGGTACAAATAAAAAAAAAATTTAACAAAAATATACATGAAAACATATATGTTGCATCTTATCAAGATAAGATAAGTCATTTAATACTCCTGCTCTCTTATTGCATCCCATGTAAAAAGACAACTATGGCCATATCATACAAAAAAAAGTAGATACATTTATAAAACTTGTGAACCTTATACGTCAATAACTCAATACATTTTATATACACACAATAAACATATATCAATGAAAACTATGTTGACTCTATCCAAGTTCAATACATGCTGAATTTTGAAAAACAAAATAACTATTACGTATCGTAATAATAGTAGGTTCTTCTGTGGCACACATGTTTGTCAGAATTGACACTCGTGGTGCTCCATGATTATACATGTATGTTGAACAAAATGTAATTCCTCACATTTTAAGCCTCTTTACAATTGAGATAAGAAATACCGGTACATGCCTTTGTGGTTTACAATAGCACACAACATTCTTTTCCTAACGAAGCTACATATTGCATAGAGATAAATATAACATAAATAAGTTGCACTTACAGCTAAAAAATATTCAGTTGCGTTTTAAAGTAGTCACACATATAGTTTAACCAACGATCAAGCAATCGCCCTTTATCGTTCCTATTTCTTGAGATAGTGGAAATGTATTTGGAATATTAAATACTTTTCATCCTTCTGAATTTCAATGCACGTCTGCATGACCAATCCATCACTTGCGTATTAGCATCAACAATAACTACGCAAACCAATTCTCACAAATTTAATATGTACACAGAATATTTAAGCCTGTGATAACAGCACCATAGAAAATAATAACATGCATGCACAGATGCATGTTCTGAATTGTGTCCAACAATGTGAGTAGTGCGAAATTTGTTAAGGAAATCTCCAACAGAGTTCCGGTAAACAAATCCACAATAATTAAATACATTAAACCCACTGCCAATCCAGTACTTAGACCTCTGAAACAGAAATCACATTCCTGTAGGAACTGTGCAAAAAGAAACTACACAATGAATATGTTATTGCTCTGTCATTGCCGTCAAATATAATTAAAGTTATATATGAAAAAAATTGCAAATAAGTACTCAAAATGCTCCCGAAGTATGCTCGCAAGATACAAGTTTCAATGAATGAAGCCCGTTATATAAGATGCTCAAAAATTATCATTTAATCCAAAAGGGTCTCTGAGAAAAGTATACAAATTGGGTATTTGTACCACTGTGTACAGTGAGAATATGTGTGGATAACAAATTGCTCAAAATCGGCTGTACCTTTGGGCCAACAATTCTTCTTTTGGTGGACGTGGTACTCGCGCCACATTCCTGGGTAGGTCTGGCAACTCTACTGCCTCTACCTCTATCTCCCCACATTTCATTTTCAATACATCCTGCAGTATTTTCACCAAATAGCTATGGTCCTTCTTTTCCTTAGTCATTCCAACTACCCATGAATGCGAACGTTTTGCGTACTTGAAGACAACTTGCTCCTCACCCTTGTTTGTTCCTTTTTTGATTTTTTTTGGTTTTCTTCCATTGTTATAATTGTGGTCAAGAACTGACAACTCTAGCCTTGCCAGCATACCGGGGTAGTGGAAATGTTTCCTCTTTGGACAGTATTTGAGAAGCATGCTGTGATATGCTTCAAGGTCTCCCGTTTTACAAGCCTGAGTTAACTGACGGATATCTTTCACAAGATTCCTGTCGAACAGGACATCTTGGATTGCCTTGTGTGCTGGAGAACCTGGCGTCAACCATCGTGTAACTCTCTCTTCATCAGGTGGAAGCGGTTCGTGGCCACATTCGTGGAAGTTGTCTCCAGAATTCCACGAATGGACGTTACACACATGATGTGTGATTGACTGCCACATCTCGATAAGAAGCTCATCATCTCCTTTGCAGTTCGAGGCTGACCACCACAAATGATTTGTGATGGCCCTTATCCATTGGACAAGTTCTGAATTTTCCTTTACTTTGCTTTTGGCCAGCAACTTCTTTTTGACGGACTTGCAGACATGCCAAACATCAAATTGATGTACAACATCGGGGTACTCCTCACGCATTACTTTCCTTATCCCAACGTGTCTGTCAGTTGCCACTGTGCCTATATTGATACCAGCCTCCATCAGCTCTTCCATGGTACGTTTGAAGCCTACTTTTTCCATAGCCACCGAGCTCGTTGCTTCCGACACTTGAACCAGGGCCATGGATAATATCTTGTTGGTGCTCATGTTCATCATAGTATAACTGCCATACTTGGCATTATACCCAGGGGAATCACACCTCCCATCCCCACATACAGTTATTACTTCATTGCCCACTTCCCTTCTAGCTTCAGCTATATTTTCCTTGTAGGCAGAGTGTATGGCAGCAAAGAAAAATTCATCTTGGAGGTCATAAAAATGAGATTTCCCAATGAACTCTAGGTTCAGTATGGATGAAAAGAAATCCATTGTTTCGTATGTTTGCCCACTAAATAAGGCACTAGCTGAGCACAGTAGATTCCCGACGGACGCTTGCCCTATCATTGGCTGGGAGTCCCAGCGAGTTACAACATTGCCACATACACAAGTAACAAACACAGAGAGAAGTGTACCCTGTACAATTTTCTTCAAATCGGAAATATGGCCCCCACAGCACTTGGTGCATTCCATTGAATAAAAAATCCTATCCAATTGTGAACCAAACACAACATATTTGGGATCGGTGCAGTATTTCAGCCAAAGTCCCTCATCTGCATCAGAACCAGAAGATCTTAGATCAGATGATGGAGTGTATGGGGAGTCCTTTTCATTCCCAGAGCTAGAGGATGGTGATGCTGTAGGATTTGCTGGATGTGTGGAGATCTGAGATGGGCTTAATGGCGGGAACCCGGATTCACTTGTACATGGCTGCCCATGAATGAGATGCTGCGGGTACAATAAATAAGGACAACTTTAATGAATAAGAAAGTAATAAATCTATAGTGAAATGTTGCTTCATGGATGTCACTTCATTTTTTCTATGTGTATACTGTAGATGGTGAAAATCACAACAAAGCAAACTCAATTGAGAAAGATTAATGTTCAGCTAACAGATCAATTTTTGTTGCAAAAATATTACTCTGGTTTAAAACCTGAAATACTCAACTGTGATCTTACTCCTATTTGATGTTTAGTAATTCTACATTGACGAACCATTCCAAAGACGTGTACAAATGTGTTCCAAAAAGAGCCCTTGCATCGCAGTACCTCTAAATACATGATGCCACATTTGATAGTTCACAACATTACTTGTGAAGCTTCATGATTTAGAATACTGGTAAGGATTTGATAGCAATATTACTGATAAAAGTTTACCTTCTTAATAGGAATTCTCTGTCTGGTGTGGGATTCTGTTGACCTGCTCCTACTTGTAGAGGGAGCCAAATGAATGGGTGGAGATCCAAAGGAAGACTTTGGGCTTGATGTAGCTACAGGAGCAGATCTGAGGGTAGACTCAGAGGTAGATTGGGAGGCAGGAGGTCCGAGAAAAGACTCGGAGTCAGATCCCGAGACAGGAGCAGGCCTCAGGAAATGGTCAGAGTCTGATCTTGAGGCAGCTACATCACCATGTTGTGTCATCTGTAAACAAACCGGAAAAGCAGATTTGAAAATAGAGAGGATCACATATTAATGCTAATGGTGCATTACATATGGAATTTCCACAAATCCTTACCTTGTTATACACCATTTCCTCAAAAATATGAATTGCTGGCAAATACTTTCCTACAATTCTTATTGCTGCAAGCATGGACCCTTGCAAACTGTATGATAGTAACATGAGCAGAGTCTTAGGGGAGAACAGCTAGGAGAGTCACTAACATAATTATCCATGATATTTGTGATATTCAAAGTAGATATTTCAATTGTTTCTGTGTCTGGATTGCAGATAATTGGATGATTTTAAGTATAGTAACCCCTACTGTATTTCTTTAAATATATGGACTGGCGCCTTCCCTGAAAGAATAATTAAATTATTCAAAATTATATAAATTACTTTGATTCTTGATTGAAAAAACATTATTAAGTACTACATGTAACCAAGTGCTATTAATTACCTCTGGATCTATTGTCTTGTCAAAAGGCGCTGGTTCAACAGGGACAGTAGTGAACACAAGTGAGGTGTTTGGTATCTCCTCCTGCTTAGTTTCTTCCTATAATGCAATAGATGCAAGAACATGCATAAATAAGCAAATTCAAAGAGGATTGAAAGGAGAAGGAAAACAAATAATCTGTATTCACCAGCATATGAAATACTGTCAAGTAAATTTTCTAGATTACACATACAGTTTGTACATGTACATATATGCTAACATACATGTATGTCCACTTGCATAAATGAAGCAACTTGATGTATTCAATCCTACAAAGATGAGAATGTTTGCACTATTCAGTGAAACATACAAAATGAAAATCTGTATCAGTTGAATCAAATTTAATTATTGCTTCATTTGTTGTAATAACAGCAAAAACTCTCCTTCCGTTGATACATAAGCACAACAAGAAACATTTCACAAAAAAAGTATGCACAATTTAAACTAAACATTGGAAGGAAATGTAAAAGACAGTTAAAATAATTTCATGTCAATTGATGTCTGTAACTTTTGAACTCTGACCTACTTAATACCCTAGAATAAAATATGTTCGTCATTCTATTGTTACCAAGTTCATACCTAAAATGGTTCTTAAAATATCATGAAGACGAGAAATTAGGAAAGGCGGAAAACCCCAAAACATAATGCCTTCAGGATTCACCTTCTTGAGAGGAAGCATAAAAAAACAAAAAAACAATCTGATATGTTAAACATACCTGTAACAGAGAATGAAGATCTATCTCAAATAGAGATGGATTGTCAGGAGCACATGAAGCATATTGATGATCAAACTTTTTAGGTGAAGCCACATCACATTCTGGAATCTGAGTACCCCGATCATCTACCTCTAGTTCAGTTTGGACTGAGGCATCTCTGCAATCGGGCTGTGACATTGGCGTTTGCGTAGAGTTATCTGCCCTCTTTCCATGACCGCTCCGCTAAAATTAAAAAAGTAATACTAATATGATTTAGCCAATACAGCCATTCATACAAATGCGCCTCTTTCTGTCAAATTTCTAGCAATACCATTGTTTAAAATGATGTCACACAACACTGGAATATGTTTACCTGACTGGCGACAAATTCATTATTGAAAAGCCATGCTAGTTGCATGCTTGATATGCACATACATACCACAGGGCCGTTGCCAGGTAAGGGGGTGCCAAATTTTCAGGAGCCTTTTTTTAGTCAAAAATTTACTGATAATTTTTTTTTTTTTTTTTTAAGAAATAAGGAGTTTTGGTGGTTCACCAAGAATGTTTTTTAAAAATAAGGAGTTTTGGTGCTTTTTTTTTAAAGCTGCAAAAGGAAGTGCTATAGAGTACCGAAGCTGTGACGTCATAAAAATCTTTTTTTTTAGAATTTCTCAATTGTTCTTTATTTTCAGAAAGAGCATAAAAAATAATGTCCAAACGTCAAACACCAATTGAATATGTTAAGTATTGGCTGAGATATGACCATCTGAATGAAAAGATGTCCTATAGGAACTCAGTGTTATATGCTCTGGCTCCAAAACATTAGGAGACAGAGCATATAACACCGAGTTCCTATCGGTATCTATAACAAAATACCAACCCAAGCCCTCTGTCTATAGCTTTTTTTAAATATAGCATGGGAAAATGTCACCACAGGAAATGTGGAAACACCAGTTTGGATAGTAAAAATACTCAATCATACATTGCACATATAAATGTACCTGTCTACGTCTCTTTTTCTTCCTCGAGTTGCCATCCCATGCTGGGAGCTTCCTCCTCTCTTCTGGTTCAATACTGACGGTAACAAACTATAAAGTAAGGAAAGAAAAATCAATAAAATGCCTATGAATTACATTATTATTTTAAAAAATAAATTCTGAAAGACATTATTTGTGTTGAGTGTTTTTTCTAAAAAAAGTTCATCCCTAACTGTAGTGTACTGAACAACAGTACATAAACTTGTGCATTTAGTTCATTCTGGATTTAGCTCATAATGTTGCAATGATAATTATAAAGCTTTAGGTCAGTCCGGAGCCCCATGACTTTCACAAGCTGATCACCTGTCTGATTATCAAGATATTTATGATTGGAATTACAAATTTTACTCACTTTTGTTGGATAATGTATGTGCATGTCTGTAATGGGGGAGGGGGGTAATTTAGATCATAACTTCACTCACCTGACATGGCTCCGGTACATCTTGTTCAGATAAGTCAGAAAAAGATGGCATAACTTCGTCAAAAAGCAGGACATCTGATTCATCACCATCATGAGGGTCATTCAAGCCATCCTGAACAAGCGGTCGCCTTGAAAACTCCTCCACTTGGCTTGTTGAAGAAGATGCTTCACCAAGAATGTTTTTCAAGATCTGATAACGAAACAATAATAATAGAATGTAATGCCAAATGCCACTATTAAATGCAGACAGACTTGGCATTTGAAATTCACATCTATTTGATGTAACTCTTCTTCATGGTGAACAGAACCTTGGGTTAGTTTACAGACCAACTAGCTTTGTTTAAAATAAATATTACATATTATAAACATTATCCTTTCATCCATGCACTGAAGGAAAAAAATGATGGATAAATTTATATTGGGGCCAATTGACCACATCATACATGTAGATATCATCAGAATCAATGGAATTTTATGTTCAAACAATAGTCAATACATACAAGTTTATGACTTATGGTGTTCTAAAAAATGCATATATTTTGAAACCTTTCCTTCCATGCTTTAAACTAACAGAATCAACAGGCTTAATTAATTAACATTTTAATACTGAACCCATTGAAAAATTATCTTTGAAAAAAAATAATTTTGAGGACTCCATAGTTTTAACCAGAGTATAAAATTTGAAACCACTATGAATCAAGTCATTGATACCATCAAATTCTACAATAATTTGCCTTGCAGTTGGATTTCATACTTCTTTGACTTCAACAGATATTTATTTAGAACAAATCATCTGTACAAAAGCTGTGCGCAAACGTTGGACTCACTGTTATTCTCTTGTTCAATTTCATGTGTTTGCTCCGGTCCAAAAAGTTAAGTTTAGTCACTTATTTAGTCATCAATTAGCATAAGCATAATTTTTTTCTTCTCCAAAACACATACGCAAAAACAAAATGAGGGGGAGGGTTCGAACCCCCCCNACCAAGGAAAAAAATTATAGCTAAACCTTAACCTAACCCAAAACATAACCTTAAACATAACTGCAACATATGTAACTCTGGATTTCTTGATCATTCTAAGCTCAATAATAAGTGGGTAAAGAAAACCTTTGCTCGTGAAGGACGTATGCTGTGGAATGCTCTCCCTTGTGAGCTTCATTATAGCAGATCAGCTGAAGTATTAACAAATAATAATAAAAGTTGTTTGTTTGATTCAGCACATAATTAATCGTCCTCTACTATGTGTAATATGTTCCTGTTCTGGGTCTTTTGTTTATAATGCAGATACTTAATGTGATTTCATTTCATTTAAGCACCGTAAGCACTTTATTTCAAGTGGATTTGACGCCTAGCAAATCCCATATGTTATAACATTCCCAAAGCAACTGTTGCCAGCGCATTGGTTAGAAGACTACTTACCACATGTCAATGGATGTTGAGTACTCGGTACTCCCTAGGAGGACATCAGGTGGTCTATACCATAGGGTTACTACTTCATTGGAAAAGGTCTTACTAGGTACTGATTTAGCTCTGGCAAGACCTAAGGGATGAACAAGAAGATAACATGTGGTGTGAATATAGGGTATATTGGAGAGGGAGAGGGATGGGAGGCAGGAGGGAAAAGAGGAAGGAGGGAAAAGAGGAAGGAGGAGAAAGAGGAAGGAGGTGAAAGTGGGATGAGGAGAGAGCAAAGAGAAAGGGAGGAGAGAGAGGAGGAAAGAGGGAGATGGGGATAGAGAGAGCCCAGGGAGGGGAGGGAGAAGGGGAAAGGAGAGAGAGTGTGTGTGAGATAGAGACACACAGAGAGAGAGAGAGAGAGAGAGAGAGAAAGAGAGAGTGTGTGAAAGGGGGAGCAGAGAGAGGAAGTAGTGAAGAACAGGATAAAAAGATTTACAAGCATTCATCGAGGGGAGATAGTGGGAGAGAGAAGAGGGAAATGAATATCTAGATGAAATGGATAGAGATACAGAAACCTGAAACTAAAAGTGAAAAATAGCACCATGAGAGAGAGATTATATATCAAGATTAGAGAGGTAGACTAGAATTTAGATAGATCAAAGAAAAAAAGTGAGAGAAAGAGATGAAAATGACTTATATTTAAAATTGAAAGGAATTACCCTGAAAGAGACAGGGACAAGTACATGTCTGATGAAGGTAGCGTAGGAGAGAAAATAAAATAGAGCGAAAGCACAAGAAATTGATGTACAATAATATATATCAAGGGCAAAAAAAACAAAAGATTGTTTGTGTTAAGGAGGGGATTTAAACTCGATCTAGTTTCAATTACAACCTTGCCCATATACAGAATTGCAATTAATCCTCCCTCTCATCTCCAGAGCAATTAAAGTTGCTCTGCAGCTTAACAGGTCTTATACATGTACAAGAAATGTCTTGCCCAGAATAGATCATATGTTGTTTCTCACTTCCCATCACCTTGTCTGTGGGTCCAATCAACCTAATGAAGCCATCAACATCTTCTCCATGCCACGTCATAATACCACCGCCCATGTTTCTAATAAGAGACTGGTTTATACATCTTACTCCTTTTTTTTGGGGGGGGGGTCTGTTTACCTGACATGGCAACAGTATTAACACAAGGTATCATACAAAGAATGTAGATTTGAGTTTTTGTTTCTTCTTTTTAGACATTAATACTCTGTGCACACTTTCAACCCATTCCTTTGTACTCGATTAGTCAAACCTAATCTCTCTTTTCTTACCCACATACTCCAAAGTAGTACATACTGTGAAACATTTCAATCAAACATTAACTACATAAAAATGTTGTGTATTGTTAATGTCAGCCATGGTTATGGCACAAAACTGTAGCAAACTGCAACATGTCTTTCTTGTCAAAAATGTGATTAGATTTTATTGACCTGGAATGAAACTTCACTAATCAAGACCAACAATGAAATTTGTGACTCGTGCATGCAAAAATGATTTCCCTTATTGATCAAGAGATTCTCAGAATATAGTAACTTAGCTGCCATCTTGTGTGCTTTGCCATTGCACTCTGTACTTTTACAATCTTGCAAACTAAGTCACTTACCAAAGTCTGCCAGTTTGAGTTCCCCTTTCTCATTGATTAAGAGGTTTTGAGGTTTGAGGTCTCTGTGTAACACCTGTCGTTTGTGACAGTACGCCAGTCCTCGTAGTAATTGAAATAAGAATAACTGTATGGAGAAATAAAGAAAAAAATGTTTAAGTAAGAATACATGTAAGAAAGTGAAAGTGAAATATCTAATCTAATCAAGACGAGTACATTTATTGTCTGTTTTGGAGCCAGAAGGGCGTTATTTGATTTCACACTCTTTGGGCTCCAAACAGATGATATAATGAAGCTTCTTTTGGCAACCAAAAAGAATACAACTTGAAATTATATTATAAACTCAGGGTTATAGTGTTGAAGTTCAAAAAGAAAAAGGAAAAAATCACACAAGATACATGAAAATTACATCTCACTATTCACTCACGTCATGCTAGATCACAGTTTTTGTAATGTTAAGCAGATTACAACAGAGATTACAACAGAGAGAATCTTTGAAAATGAAAATGGCAGTTGTCATATAATTCAAATAGATATTCAATGTAAAAATAGAAAGTGCAATGTGCAAATACCGGTAAATCTCATGATTCTCATCTCTAATCACTGAAAACAGTTTGTATAATTTGTCTTCCATTTTGGCATAAATGACGAAGTCTTTTTACACTCACAAGAAGAGGGTTTTCTCTTTAAAAAAAATGGCACCACTTTATAATAAACCAGTATGAGAATTCATTTGGTGTGCAGTGGATTGATGAAGTTAGAAGCTATTATCATTAAGTATTAATTGATGGAAATGCTGCATGACAAATTGGATTCTTAAACTGTAGCATTAATAATCTCATTAATATTGCCTCTCGAGTCTAGCATAGGTTCACGCTGAGAAAATTAAAGGTCTGTCTCGGCTTTTCAAAACTTCACAAGAGGAGTCAATTTCAGTTTATTTCATCAAGTTTTTGATGCACTTCAAAGGTCACTTTGGTGATGAGGCATCTACCTGATCATTTCAAAGACTGCATAAATTATTTTTTCTTCTTCAAATAGCTTTGAAAATTGCAGGAAAACAACAGAGGGAGGGTTATATGTCCAGTCAGACTCTCTCTACTTTCCCCTTAAAATAGACTTTCTGTTC
>BEXV01001412.1:70158-85971 GCA_003118195.1 Hemicentrotus pulcherrimus
GGGGGGGGGGGGGGGTTGTGGGGGGTTCGGACATATATCATGGGCGTCTATGTGTCCCAGGCATCTGTTCGAGTTGAGTCCTAATATAATCAATTCTGCAAGCATACATGTCGAAAAGAAACCTATATGGAATAGCCTACATGGATATCAATATTCATGATTCAAACTACTGAGAACAGGGTAGGTCCTAGAATCCCCTTCACAAACATCTTGTACATAACATGCAAAAATGTGAGCAGCAGGACATCCTCCTGTGTGTGTCCCTGTCTCCATTGCTATCTCCTTCTCTCCTTCTCATTCATCTCATCAAACTATCCATCTCAAGGGTCTATGGGTTATTCGTAGTCACGTTCTTATGAATATCGATTGGCACAGCATCTTTATTAAAGACATGCTCATGTATTTACATGTATGTAGTTACTCGTAGTATGAAGGGAACACTGTACATTGTGGCGAAAATATAGATCAATCTTTCCAGACAGTCAGGTCTGTATAGAATTATTCACAAAATAAAGCCCATTTGTGCACAAGCGCCACTTGTCGTTGCATGAGCCTTCACACTGCAAAAAGCAGTGGAGTTTTGGAAGACATTTAAACAAAAACTACAGAGGTGGGGTATTACATTTGGGTTTTTGTTGTCTTTATGGCTAGTAAAAGCCACATCAAGTGAGTGTTCATCAACATCTAATTATTATTTTGTTGTTTAATATTTAAGTGTTTTTTAACCCATACTTTGACAAAGAAAGAAGATTTATCACTTATTGTGGTTGATAGAGGGGGAGATGAAGAAATGCTCTACTGAGGTTTAATTCCTATCTGTACATGTACCAGTAGATAGAAAACAATAAAAATTGTGATCTGATTTTTGATTATTTTAACTCCCCTTATGTACATGTACTTGTTATTATTTCATTCAAAACTTCTAGCACTTTACAAAGTGTGACAAATTAAAAGGGTAAGTCCACCCTGATATCAGGTTGGTTTTCATAAAGCATAAATAATTAAACGAATCACTGAAAGTTTCACGAAAATCTTTAACACATAGATGCAGATGATTCACAGCATTTATATGGTGCCATATACATGTACAGGTATGTCTGTTTGAAAATATTCAAAGACGCAGGCCCATCCTCTAAACTACAAAGCATTCTTGATAATGATCTAATTGGTCACAAGAAAATACGTCATTGTAGGTTTCAAATAGACAGGTCTATAAAATGTAAAGGAAAATGATATTGAAATTTTCCACGATCAGGAGAGAAGTTTTAAAATTAAATTACTTTTTACATATTATGTAGCACTAAGATGTCTATTTCTCTAAATAAGCATCCAGGCTTCTAACACAGCACTTTAACGTTAATGATCTGAGAGTGTCTTTATATTACGCTTGATTATAATGCTCTAAGCTCTGGCGTGGTATAGCAATCTAAATCCTGTCATCTGTCTAAGCCAAGACAATACTTATTAATGCCCAAGACACCTGATTGAGTCCACTAATGAACAGACACAAACAATCTAGCTCTCTATTTCGTTTTTTTGAAAACAACCGTAAAGGTCTATCAATTTTCATAATATTGTCTGCTTATTTTACTTAAAAATACAATAATACAAGAGTTAATACCCATTAATGGAAAAGAGGAATTGAATTTTCAAAAGCCAAAACAAAATGGCAAACAGTTAATACCAAGACTTCTCCAGGATACAAAACAAAAACACAGCTCAATGCCCAGTGAGCTCCACACTCTGCAGCAAAACCAGAAGGCTGAAGCGACAAAACGATCACGGCACCACACCCATGCGTCTATTTTTGAGATACACCTAGAATAAACATAAATCCGATTTAGCACGTAGGTATAGCTGATGAATAGCATACTTCTTTTCCTTTGTGTTAATTGCAGGTGAAAATGTTGAGTTACTATTTTAAGCATCCGACGAGGCAGAAGGAAAATAAATTGATGCTAGAAATACGAAGCTTGGTGAGGCAGGTGAAAGAGACTTTGTTTGACAACTTCATTAGGAGATAATTGATCACAGGAGATCTTTACCTTGTCAAAACAGATGGCATTTGCGAGTTAAACAAAAGACTTCATATCTCAACTCTTGCTCTACTTATCTATGTACGAATAATTGGTGTGGATTCTTAGTGCTCAGTGATCAATCATACATTCATGTTTGATAAGATGCTAACATGAAAGAAGAAGAGAATAATTAATATTGCTTGGAGCCCTGTATTATTTGATTGATCAGTGGTTAGATATTACATTAAGAGTTTAGAAATTTATAAAGGTTATATAAGTCCCCTTTCGGTTATACATGTATACATGTATGTCTTTTTTTTGTTGTTATTTTACATTTTCAATCATATCACTAAAGTAAGTTATAAGAAAAAACATTAGAAAATTCACAAATTTAATTTGATTTTTTTTTTCTCTTAAAAAATATAAGATTTTTGGATGTACTCATAAGTCATAACTTACATGTGATACAGCAATCAAATATACTTTCAAATGTTATCTATATTTTCATTGGACACAAATCTTAATTTTCATTAATCTATTTTTTTCATATAATATCATTTTACACTGCATTAATGAATTTTCAGTAACCATATCTAATCAAAAAAAAGAAAAAGAAGATAGGAAATGAAAAAAAACCGGCAACATTCTACCCTACATACTACATACACTTCTTTGTTTTTTAACACCCTTTCAGTTGTACATTTTGTCCGCATGGATTACATGTATGTACACAAAATAGTGCTTTCAAACATCTGGATCACACCATACCCATCCTCATTATCACCTCCACCTCCCCCACCCCCGTATATTTTCCATAACAGAACATGGGCACAATAACCCCCATCAACATAAAACTTTCACCAGAGAAGCCTTGTAGACCCTATTTGAGGCACACATCTTTGTCACCCTTAAGCTGTACGTCATACGAGGTATGAGAGGCATGGATGGGTTAGAGGACAAGAGGACATGAAGTCTCAGTAATAACAACCTCAAAACAAATTCTCTGTGGTTGTGGACTAAATGGGTATTCCTTATAAAATTGGATATGAGCTTTGTTTCTTTCCACTTTGTTTTTAGACTGAAAGATTCCCCACTTGCAATGTGTAACTTCCATTCTTGATGGGTTGTCCTAAAACACTTTTTCTTGAGGATCCAATGCTAAGCAAATTAGTGAGATACTTACTGAAAACCATGTCAACAAATCCCATGGTTTTCTTGGCTGATCGAATAATTCAATCCATCTTAAATATTTTGAATGTGTGCTCAAAAAGTCAGCCCAAAACATAAATCTTTGCCTGACGTGTAAGTTTGCAATGCAGGGCAAAAGCACATCTTAAAATGGCTTAATCCTACAGAACATAAACTGTGAAGTTCCTTACATATAGATATGCAAGACACAGATTCAAAATGAATGAAGATTGGAGATTTTTTGTGCCCTTTCCAATTCTTCCTATTGTGCTGTAATGTGCACTACAGAAAAATGGCCTTGCCCTAAATATGTTGAAATTTAAGGCTTGTAGCTGTACTTTTCTTTGTTGCTTTATTTACAAAAAGCCTGTGGATAACAATCCTAATACCCATCTATGCTAAATGAAAGCTTCCTCTTCTACAGCTCTTAGTAAGTATTAAAAATTAATCAGGGCATCATTTCATGAAAAGGTCACAAGTTCAACGACATCCCATTCAAATGCTTGTTAATATACACGCATTTCAATGGGTTCTTGGCAAACTTGCATTTATGATGGTTACATGAAACGCTGCCCTGACCAATTCTTAATTCTGAAACCATCTCCTGATTTTCATACCTTCTTTTGTACCATTCGTGGTGCCGTTTGTGGTGCCGTTTGTGGTTCCATTTGTGGTTCCATTCGTACAGTGTGTGCCATTCTCCTCAATACTCATGCTCTCTGTCAACTCTGAAAGAGAGTCCTCAATGACGGAGTTGCTACGGAAGGATTGCGACAATCGCCTCTTTAATCGCTTCATTTTGCTTTAGTCTTTAGTCTGCTACATACAGGGAAAGAGCCCTTGGTTTTTCAAACTCAGGCCTTGAGATGATGTGATCGTCCAAGCGCAGGGTCTACTCAAGCAGTTGATCTAGGTATTTTTTATTTCCAAGAGTTGAAGAACACTATCTGATTCGTCCTGTACTATTCCCTTTTCCTGAGGTCCAATGCAATCTTGATGAGGTTCAAACTATCGGTAGGATCTGTCTGGTGAGTTTCCACTCTAGGGCCAATACTGCAGAAGAATGTGACGTACAGAAGACATCATGGTGTATTCAGCTGGTCTACAAGTACTGTGATTGAAACAGCTAGTGGTGGTCTCAGCTGATGGGAAGAAAAACAGGGGAGAGAAAGAAACGAAGCTTTTAGAACATGAACATTCTTTGACATTCAACAAAAAGTCTTAAAATATACATTTAGATTGTGTCCATAAGTACTTAATTATCAGTAGTGAAGGATGATTTATCTCACAGTGGCTTAACAACTGTAATGTACATGTACTACCATAAATCTCTGAAATAAATTGAAAGTCGGGGGTGCGTCTTATACACAGGTACAATTTTTTTTTTTTTTTTTTTAAGTTTCGATTTATGCCCCTCCACCCGGCGCCTTGCCTGGCAATGTCTCCCAGCTCAGTAATCGGTGTGTTGACTCACCACCCAAAACTAGACAAACACTCTAATTTGTCTATCATCTTGGTTTGAAAGTAATCTTTCTAACAGATCTCAATAGTCAATATGTAGGTTATAATAATAATTTCTCAAATTTTTCTTCTATTACACACGGCTTACCACAAGGTTCTATCCTACATATGTAGGTACTGTACTGTTTTTAATTTACATTTATGATCTAACACATTCTTCTAAAACAACATTGTTACTATAATTTGTGACAAGTTCACAAGCACAAATCGGCGCCTTTAACTGCACCTCAATCTTTTAAAGATTTTTTTTTTTGCCCCCAAAATAGGGGTGCGCCATATACACATATACATACCGTAAATCTCTGTGTATAAGACGCACTTTTTTTACCGTCGGGAAAATTCAAAAGTCGGGGTGCGTCGTATACACAGGTACAGATTATTTCGAGTCCTCAAAATGCAACTTTTAATTGGTTTTCAAACATCTCTGTGTCTCAACATGAATTTCATAATGAAAACAAAGAATAGAATCTACTATATGAAGTAAAACTACGCTCCTACTTTGAAGGGAAGAGATTTTGATTTTGATTTTTTTTTCAGTCTCGATAAATTATGCCCTTCGCAAAGCACTTTGCCGGCCGAAGCTCTCCCGTGTCTTCAGCTCACTCACCTGTATAATGCAGCTAAATACACAGGGACAACATGCACAGCAACAAGCTTAGTAAGAAACAATCTTTCATGTCCCTTATTTTACTTTTTGGCAATATGGTACAGATTTAGATCTAAATGCGGTAATTTGTGCCAATACATTGCAAAAGTAAAAGAAGGGGCCGTATCCAGGACGCAAAGTCGCCATTTTAATCCATTTACTTTATACAGTTTTAGAAACTTCTGGGTATGGCAGCGGTGCGCGATAGCAGCACGGTCTAAGGCGCTGGCATTAGGAGTCAATCTATGTGTCGGCACGGGTCCAATCCTGACTTCAAATTTTTTTTTTTTTTTCTTTTTTAATTTCAAAAGTCGGGGTGCGTCTTATACACGGGTGCGTCTTATACACGGACATTTACGGTACATATTTCAAGATGGCCCATCGAAGGCTAGAATATGTGTACAGCCAGTCAAACGCCAAACACTGCAGCTGTCCAAATTTTATTTTCATACCAGAACACATTGCCAATTACTTCAATATAAATGTATCCCTCAATATAAATTTCATATTGTGAATATTTGACATAGGCAAAGGATAAGGTGACTTGAAACTTAAACACAAGCCAAATGTTGAGAGGGCAGTGTCAATGAATGGTTAGAACTATGCTCTAGAGGATCCTAGCTCTTTACATTTCTCTGCACTGCTCTACATGATCAATGTCAACACCCTTCCATATATTGATCTTGGTATCTATTCATCAAGAAAGTGACCTCGCTTCACAATAGAGCAGGGACTGGTGTCTTCCATATATATATATACCTCTGTGCATGAATGTGTTCGGTACACTGAACCCTCAATAGAGTTCTTCTTCAATAGGCAAGAATAGTACCAATGCACAAACAATGTATTACAGTAATTCTACTCTCTTTGTCTACATTTCCTATACCTACAGTATGACAGCATTATACTTATATCCGCTACAGTATGTCACTATCCAGTTATGATCTAAAATCCTCTGTATTTCCATTGATAAAAAACAAAGAATGGATAGCAATCAATCAGCAAACACACATGAGATCACACTTCTGCTCTAAAATCAGCATTTTATACAGACGGACAATAATGAGGCTTGTTTTAATGATCGTTCCTTGAAAACAAGACAGTTAGACTTATAACACAGCAGAACTCCAAAACAAGATGGCTTGTTTTTCATATTTTCACCTTGATAATGGAATGTCATGTATACTTTCAAAGGGAGTCAAAACCAAAAATATCCTTGCTCATCACGAGTCCTATTCAATAACAACAACATGGCTAGAGCATCCTTAGAGTTTGCCTGGTTGTGACGTCCCTGCTAAGCTCCTCAACTGTTAACGAACCACGTCTGCATAACGGCCGTCGCTCATTACCTGGAAATTAGCGCTAAACGGGAGGAAAGACACAGCAACCTGTCCCGCAATATATCCATACATGCAAGGTTCTCTACATGTACATTGTATATTCGTGCGTCAATGCACAAGGCAGAGTCATCTACATGTGTGCAGGCAATCCAAGTACAGTATGAGTCACCTCATAAAAGTTGAAAGCAGACTTGACTGTATGTATGCTCATTTCATTTGTTGATATTGGGTGAGCGCACCATGTCTGTGTTCTTTGGATGCAATGCAAATATAATATGTCTCAATGAAATTAAAAAATCAAAGTATTGCATGCTGGATATTGATAACAGAAGAGTTACTGAAGCTATCAGGCAAGTCATAATTATTTTAAGGTTTCCAAACTTTCCATGCTAAACAAAGGCAGTGTACTATATACCTCATGTTTGTAGAAAATTGTTGATCTAAAAAATATATATATTCTCAAATCAGTAATACCAAATAGATTAATTGAATGAAATAGAATTTAAAAAACGTATATTTTCAACAGATATCAGAAGTGGGGGACGTTGGCTCTTAAAGTGTTAACAGAAATAAAAGCTCTGGAAGGCTGTAAAACTATGCTCCAGAAGAAAAAAAAACCTGGAATTCTGCTTTATATTAGAGCTACAGCACAATATAAAGGAAATGCCTAAATTTTCACATTGGGCTATAAATGTCTCCTTGCAGAATTCATTGCAGTAATATATATTCTGTTCCAAAAAAAAGTTAACAAAAACTAAAATCAGAAATAGATGATTAGTTGACTACATACAGTTGGTAATGAATAGAAAACATTTTATTTAGAGCACTTGTGCAGTTAATATGTACACTGTACACAGCATAAACAAACTGAAATTGAAATTTTGAAATGGGGGTTTGGAAAGAAAAGAAAATCCAAAATATATAAATGAAATAAAGTAATAATTCATTCATTCGTGATATATTAGTGTAGAAAAAGATATTTTAGTCACAGGAGCTCCTATAAGAAAAAGTGTTATTGAAAAATGCTGATTTTGCCTAAAAAATTTGAACGCTTTACGCAAGTGCTCCTAAAAATGTCCATTGGGTCTATGAGAGGTTTCCATAGCCTCACTGCTCACATGTATTTTCCTCAGCACCGATGTACATGTTGGTGAGGATGTAGGCCTACATGTACTATTTACTTCATCAGAGCAGAAGATGGTCTATTTCACCTGCTTCTTGAGAAACATCTGCAAGAGTTTTTCTGTATTTCCTATCCCCAGGGGAGGCATTATATCATAACTTCACCAATGCCTTTGGCTCCACAATTACCGGTCTGTTGTGTCAAACTCAGACAGCTTATTTTATCACAGATCAACAAAGACAATGAATGATGATTCTATTTCTAAAAGGAAGCAGAAGTGTGGCAAGGTGCAGACCCAGGATACGTTATACATGTAAGAGGGGGCCCATACATTTTTCCAATAATTGTTTTTATTATTCTGGGGGGGGGGGGGNGTAGCTACATGTACAAAACAATTAATCAACAAGTTATCTGAAGTATCACTTTCATTAGCTGGTAATAAATTAATTTCTGGTGGCCAAACACATTGTTGCATATAGCTTTTATAGCAGTCATACAAATTGTTATATCAATCAAATAATTATGAGCCAGACATTTTGATACTCTTTCAAGGTTTCATTGGAAGATTACCAATGAATTTTTATTAAAATATCCAAGGAAAAAACAAATCAACGTTTCACACCAGAATAGACCGACATTGATGTTTACAAACCACAAGAACTCCATCACTTTATGACAGGGAATGTGTGGAACAAAAGACATTGGCCATTCACACAAAGAGCAATTTGTGAGATTTAAGTCATTATTTTATTGGCAACTTAACTCTTCCTCTTTATTACTATGTGGACTTAAAATATTACTTAATATAGACTAAAGCGCATCAAAATTAGCTCATTTCTTAGCAAAAAAAAAAGAATTAATTTTTCAATCTCTTCTCAGGCATGTGCCATACGCACATAAAAAGTGCAAAGCTCGCAGATTGGTGGGCTTTTTTCCCTCAAGTGAACATCTGCAAAAACGGGTGAGATATGAATCACGATTCGAATCTTGCTTTTTCACATGTGTGAATCTGCCTATAATGTATTGGTCCTATAAATGGAAATGGACACCGAGAAATAGGAGTGTCGATGTTAGACTCGATGTTGATGCAGGAATCGTCAAACATTGTTAATAATCAACCAACATCCGGAGTATGGTTGAGGAAATGCCAGAAAGGACTCAAATAGAGAGCTCAGGATTCAGGGAATGTGCAGCCGGTACGACTGAGAATGGTGAAGAGTGAAGAGCTGGTTAAAGAGCCAAAGAATAGAGATGGACAAATTCATGTGCACAAAGAAAGACAGATAGAGGGGGGATAGAAAGAGAGAGGGGGACAAAGATAAAGAGACACAGAGAGACAAAAATAGAGCAAGACAGAGATCGGCAAGCAGAAAAGACATACAGACAGACAAGCATTCAAGACACCATACAGACATACATGTTTTACATTCATACATTTGTGTACACCATAAAATAAACAAAATAAATAAAAATAAAAAATTTCTCTTCAAATACAGAACCTGAGCTTATTTCCACGACATGAAAGTTTTGCTGTTCTTCTTTTTGATTTCAAGGCTCACTGAATATTACTTTTGCCATGATCTATTAGGAAAAACACATTACTTGCTTTCCCTGATAAAACAGGAGCATAAAAATTAATTCATATACATAGAGCAGGCCATGTATACCTACCTCTACATGTCTTATTATACTCATAAGACGGTTCTAAGAACTCTATGTCACATCCATCACAAACATCAAATTAAGTGAAATTAAGCCTATTATGAACTACTTATTAGTGCTTGTTGAAGAAGCGGCTGCATTATTGATAGACTTGCCTTTCTGTTGAATGGGAAACCTAGAAAAGGGGAACAATGCTAACGTATTGATTCTTGTCAAGGAGATTACTCCATTTCTCCTAAAGACTCACAAAGGAGGATAATAGGAATAGGTCACATGGATCAGTTATAAGTAAACAAAGTGGTACAGGTTGGTTGGTTGGCTGCCCAACTGGTTATTACAGACTTCATTGTCTAAACTTGCTGTTTAGAATGAAGTCTAAGAGGGATTAATTACTACCACTCAACATGGGCCTATTTTGGGGCACTTCCTCATTTCCTTCTTCCCCTTGGTACATACACTCTAAGGGTCTGGAAGCCACGATGCCATTACAGCTCTTTATACCCCTACATCGATCAGTGGTGAAAAAAGACAGTGGCAAAGAGGGATTCGCCTCTATCAAATGCTCTTCTTACATAAAAACCTCCATCAATATAAGAGTGTCCCCATAGAAAGTCATTCCTGTCCACAGGTTTTATGGAAGACAATTATAGTACAATCTCAACCATTTGAATTTTAAGAAACTACAGAAACTTGCGAGAGATTCACGTAAATGATTCAAGTTAGGTACATGTATTTTTTTATTATTTAGATGTGTTCTAAAAGTGAAAACTGGCGAGGACCCAAAAACAAAGTTACGAGGTGATTCTACCCTATCCCCACTTACTCTAGGTCAAGAACCTGATAAATTGTTTCTGACGATACATGGGAGGTGTACCTGTACAGTGTACATGTACATTAGACAAAGAAAATGTAATTGATAAGATTTTCATTTTCATCCTTTTCCAAGCCCAAAGTTAACATCATATTTCCAATCTCTAAATGCCATGACCACAACTTTATCTTGAAAATCTATTTCTAACCTCAAAATGAACACTTTTATCTTGTGCACAGAGACAGCACATTCAGCGAAGAATGTTTTTCCTTGGCAGGTATCCATCCTCTTAATTGGAGATTATGTGATGACGCAAGACAGATCCGTGATCAATTTGTGTTCATTTGCTCTCTCCCTCTCCCCTTCTCTCTCTTTCTTTCTCTGTCTCCCATTACCGTGCCAGTTGTATTTTCATTGAAAGGCAACACCAATAGCCTTGCTCATATGCACAATGTTCCACAACATATTACCAGGATGTATTGATAAACTGTCTTACTACATGTAGCATTAATCATGGAAGAATCCTGGAAAATATAGGTTACTGTTTAGTTCGTAGGCACATACATTGTACCTTGTAAGTGGCTGAGTCACTCGTCATGTGATGTGTACACACATGCTAGCACGATTGTTCCTACATTTTACATGCAAGTGAAGGGAGCGAGCGAGCAAAAAAAAGAGGATATTTTCAATATGGCATAAAACTACCAATTTTGTAAATCTAGAAATACATGTATCTAAGGAACATGAATCCCTTTTTCTACAAATACAAACAAGCTGTATAATGGTTTCAAACCACAAGCCATAATGCCGGGCATGCCCATTACCCAAGTACCTGATCATGTTAAAGCTCCCAACAAGCAGAGATAGTGACACCTTTAACGCCACCATATTCCTAATTTAAAGTGGTCGCCAAATTCATTGATCCTCGGCTGAATACTGCATCGCCTGTTTCCTAGGCAACGGTGGTCAAATATAGTCCGATGAGTAGAAGTGATAGGAAGATCACCAGCAAGTCGTTCTTACGTCGCCCTTTCAATCTATGGCTGGGGGAAGCGACAGCAATATCCTAGATGCATTCAATTTAATCAATTGTGAACGGATATGTACATTATGTATGCAGAGAAGGATGTAGTGTTACATAAATGTTTTTCAAGCTATTTCCATTCATTTCCCTAGATCATAGCCGGCAGATTCTTGTCTGTGGCAGAAGTTGTACTAAATTACCAATCATCAGCTATCAATACAGGTTTACATACAACATATTCTGTCGTGCATTTATTCTTCCTATATCTAAAATGAAAGATGTAAATGTCATAACAAACAGTGATGCTAAATAGCCATCCAATATCCATACATGTAATAACCAATGTACATTATCAACTACATTAAAGGGGGGTTAATATCTTCATCTTAATTCTTAAAACTTTTAAAACAGTTTATACAAACTGCTTTTTTCTTTCTTTTAAATAGTAAGGTTTTTTTTCAAAAAAAAACATATTGACTCAGCCCTACATTTATATACTGATATCAGAAAGGTGCACTTTATAGTACCGGTATACAAGTACAACCAAGGTGTAAGATGGTGATGTACATGTAGTTGCTCCTGCTTTTGCCACATGTACCTGTATTATAGCATTTCCAAATGTCATTAAATGCCAGTTCTGCCTACTGCTTGTACATGTAGTCATCAATCTTACAAACACCCTGTATGCATTATTTTCATTTTTATTTGATGTGGATTCAGTAAGTATTCAAAAGTAATTATCTTCTTAACGATATCATAAATAAATAGATAATTGTCAATAAACATGGATGCTTACTAGACCTTTACATGACAGATATTATTGCTACACCAACAAAGGCAACAAGGCATGTAACATTAAACATATACAGTGTGTATGCAATATTTGTAATCATCTTTACAAATAATGTCCCTAAAATGTCATCTTTTATTCTGTCTCGATCAAAGTACAATTTGTGATTGCTCCCTTGAAAAAAAACATCAGAAAAACAAAAACAGTAACTTGATTTGATCTTTTTCATTTAAATTGCTGATTGAATAATGATATTTTTATTTTTTTTTATTTCCTTTATCATAATCTATTTTTTTGCATTTTGCAATTTGTTCAAAGCTAACACTGAGCTGGAATACAATTGAAGGGCTTCACTGATTGTGAAAACATAACATTCATTATTTCATTTTAACAAACCATTTAAAGAATGCAAAAAATTATAAAGACATTGGTGGAAAGACATACACGTGGGTAATGATTACCGGTAGTGAGCAATCTAGCACCGGAACAATTATAGAGAAGAACAACAAAGAGGTGTGAAAGAACCATGCTGCACCCATTCCCTCTCTCTCTTTCTTTGTTACTATAAAGCAAAGAGAGAGAAATCCATTAGACAATTTACTTCTTTACACTGGCAAACATGTAGCCTCTTCCTCAAGTAGACATTTAAAATCAAATCCTCTTTGATTTGGTAACATTTTGATTGAGACATCGGTAGCTCAGCATCAACTGTATTGAAGAGAGTGAGGGTATTCCCAAGACACAGATTCACGTCCTCTCTGATTCATCTTGCTTCATCTCATATGTATTCAGGTCAGGTAGCGTGTACGAACAAACCCTTATCAGTCAGTTGTATCACGTACGGAGCTAGGGTGTGATCTCTGAGACTATGGATTCATACTGTACATTTGTATATTGTATTTGATTTTTGCAATAGGTAGTTTCTTTTCAGCAGGAATATTTAAAACTGACATTTTTGATTTAGTAAACCAGTATGAAACAACATTCCAAACACAGAGAATGTATTTTGCTGATTTTCCCCTTTAATGTTGTGCATGTGGGTCCATCTCTCCAGTAACTGGGTCAGACAATCATTCTAGTTCCCTGCAAACAACTCTGTTTAAATTGGCACACCATTGGTATTCACCATCACATGGCACCATTTCCAACTTTCACTCAAAATATAACTGTACCCGCACATGTAAATGTACCAGTCCATTAGGCATTTTATTAAGAGCTTGTTGTCTGTGTGGAGTTAGAAGGGCATGAGTTAACTCATAGTTTAACAAAGAGATCTTAAAAATCATAAGTGAATTTATTATTTACTATATAAATCATAAGTGAATTTATTATATACTATCTAATCATAAGTGAATTTATTATTTACTATATAAATCATAAGTGAATTTATTATTTACTATCTAATCATAAGTGAATTTATTATTTACTATATAAATCATAAGTGAATTTATTATTTACTATCTAATCATAAGTGAATTTATTATTTACTATATAAATCTACATGTATTTGCTAGAATCCCGAAACTCCCGGTATGCAGCCATCGAGAAGTAAAAAATTCACATCCGCCCATGCCCCCACCCCATACATGTAACATCCCCATTACATCCCCATTACATCCCCTTCCCACTTAATAAATATTTTTTTACAAGTATTACAAGTAATTTGATAAATTTTTATCACGGTATTATATTCCGGGTCATTGTCATATTTACCCTTGCACTAAATAATCTAAATTATCAGTGTTATTCTATCTGTCTATGTTGGAATTTGTGAAGTTGTTATCCAATGTTAGCAAGAAAACAAAATGAGAATGATCCTATTTGTTTGGATTTTTTAAAGCTGTAATTATTTTCCTTATTGCATTTTCTTATTCTCACAAAAATTGCAGTACTCAAATTCTGCCAGTCTTTTACTTTATATTCAAGTAAAATAAATTCTCAGTCTCAAAATGAAATTTATACAACTGTCAATGAAAGTTTGATTTGAGGTCAACACACACACAGGCTAGGCCGTTGCGCTAAGCTATGTGCACACAATACCATACCTGCCAACCCTTACAAATAATTCAGAATATTCTGTTTTGGGGGATTTTTAGGACCTGAAAATCAGGAATATTCAGATTTTTTAAAAAAACGCGTGGCGCTAGGTCGGGCCAATCAAGAACGCGTGGCGCTGTGTAGGCGAGGGCCTTGCTTCCCAGGGTCACATGCACAAACATTTATCTATCAATTCTATTATTACAACTGAGCAATTTGGGTTCCACAGTTTTTTGGTGTTCTTTTACTTAATTTGTTTGTTAACTTTTGTTTTTGTTTGTTTGTTTATTGGGTGAAATTTTTATTTGCTCTCAGCACTTGCCTTTCACGTTGTTGTTGTAGCTGGTGGCAATGTTATTGTTGTTGACTTTGCACATAACTGGGCCCCGTCTTATAAAGACTTACTATTGATCCAAATCAATCGCAAGTCCTCCAATCAATCGCAAGTTTGCAGTCTTTTATCTCTTATACATGCATGTCGTTGCCATTGACATTAATTGCAAATAAGTTGCGATTAATATTAACTCTTTATATTAAAAGACAAGGCCATGGTCTCTTCCAAAGGCAATACTTGTGTGTCAAAGCCTCAAGTTTACGCAACATTTGTCTATCTATGTCCATGTGTTATGTGTATGGTTCTTTACCCTCTGATATTAAAGAGGAAGAGCCTTTTGAGCCTTTTCTGCTTTTTTGTAAATACTGATTGTGAGATTTTGATCGCTAATCATATTTTGCTTGATACGTATGCCATACATGTAAAGTACAACAGTTGGCCAACTTAAAATGTTATATGGATAACCAAAAATGGAAGAAAAAAAGATTCTGTCAAACTCGAAGCACTTTCTGTTAATGGGTTGTTGCTCATAAAATCACTGACACAACATATTCAAGTAAGTCTAATACAAACACAATCATAGCTTTGTATCATATATGGTGTTAGGTGCACTCTTGCACATGACATGTGATAACATGTGATTATTATTGGGACTTCAAAGCTACCAAGATATATTCTTTGATAACCACCGGTCAGTTCAAAGTTTGCGCGTTGGAAGCAATCAGTCATAATGGAATAGCAATCATTGAGTCAAGTCGTTGGGAAAGCCTGAAGGGAGTTACGCGATCTTGCATAATCGTGACGATGCAGAGTCGCAACAGGGCACGTGATTAGCGATGACTAGACAAACCAACTAGCAGTAAACATATGCTCTGTTCCTGTAACGTTTGTGAATTACATTGTGTGGTTGAACATAAGTTCATGAAGAGAAGACTCCTATAGGTTGTAAGCCTCTCAAAACACAGTGGAAAACCACCAGGGCATTACAAAAATGATGCGCTTCGCAATTCTACATGTTGTAACACAGACATAAATGAGAAAGTTGTTGGGCCTTTGTTGCCTATTCTAGTTTTCTTGCCACTGCTTGACAATACCATTTAGGCCCTATTTATCGGTATATTTAAAAAAAAAAGTGTGATACCAGTAGGCTTCTATGTTGTATATAACTGAGCTGTTGAGTCCCAAATGGTGAATAAATATAATTCTAAATGTTCACCTTGATTTAGTCAACCTTGTTTAGTCTCATCCTCCACTGCATGACAACAAGGACATACATGTATACATGCTTTATATATGGTACAATTCAATCCCCCCCCCCC
>BEXV01001412.1:91133-101662 GCA_003118195.1 Hemicentrotus pulcherrimus
CATGACGAAATCACTCACTGTCCTTAAGGCATATTGGTCAAATGAAAAAAAATAGATAGAGAACTTATATAATTGCTTCGACTCAAGGCAAATTCTCCTCATTAAGATCATCCTTCTTGGTGTAGCAAGATGGAGATTTTACCCGTAAAACCCTGTGTAATGAGCTTGGCCTCCAAACTATTCATTTTACACTTAAGTTAAACTTTTCTAAAGAGAAATAACCAGTATAACTGAAAACCAATTTTGAATATGGTATAAAACCAAAAAATACAGTAAACGATTTCTCTGTGAAAGGTCACTCGAAACAAATTCTATTTTGCTAATAAGTTCTAAACTAAAGGTACAATTTTCTGTACAGCCCTTTCACAAATAGGGTGAGGACATTTTCTAAAAAAATGCAGCCTTCCGATAAGAAGTCTCACCAATTGTGACATATTTTGAAAGGTTTTCAGGTTTGAATGCTAGTTTTGCCTAGAATTGCTCATTTAATTCCCCATATTCATAAATCTTTGGGATTCAATCTTTAAAATGGATTGAAGTTGAGGAGAAATGAGAATGAACAAGGAAATATACACAAATCTCCACTTTGGCACCTACAGGTATAGTGTCTTGATTTTGGTTATTCCACGGGAGTGGTAACTGATTTTACACAGCCTTTTTCCTATAATTTTGCATGTCATGTTTCCACTGATTGTTAATTAAACATTGTACAGGGTGAAGTGATATGCTTGCTATCTAAAGCTATGGTCACAAATCTGAGCAGCGACCGACCGATCAGTAGCCTGCTCAGTCGCTGCTGGAATTTAGGCATCGCCCAGCAATTAGGTTGGTGTCGGGCGGCGGCCGCCCAGGCACCGAGCGTATTTTGGGCGGCGAGTGAAAAGTGAGCAGGTGCCGACCAAATTTTAACTCCGCGCTAAAACTTCAGCGGCGACCGAGCGATGCCCTAAGCACGAGCGGTGGCTGGGCGGCCGCCGCTCCGTGGCCGGGCAGCCGCCGGGCAGAATTGGTTAAAGAATCGCCCCTCGGCCGCCGAGCAGGCTACTTTTGGGTAATGTGACCATAGCATAAATAATGCCCATCAAAGTCACAAACAAAGTACTTTTGTCAACATTTCAGTCAAAGAAGATATTGATAGCATTAGAGGAATTCCTTCCTACCGGTACCCATTTAACACCTGGTTGGAGAGTGACAAATGTGCATTAATGTCTTGCCATAGGACATTAATACCGCTGTGAAGACTCCAAAAGCAAACCATGTGATTCCCAGTCTGACTTGTGCACTAGACCGTGACACCTCTTCCAATTTGTATAATATCAAGTTGCAGTTAAATGATTCTTTTTCTTGCTTTGGATACTACTTTATAATAGTGTTTCTGTTAAATGATTGTTCGCTGTTAAGTTTGCCACTTTCATTATGTTATTCTATACTGGCTATAAATCCAGATGTACATGTAATGACTTTGAAATAACCACTTACATGTAAAACTCCTCACACATTTGCTCTTTGCAACCAATTCAAGATGTGTTTTCTTCTATGTAAAAAAATAAAATATAAAAATGATAATAATAACTAACACAACTAAAAGTAGAAGCCTACCAGACATCAATTTTTCATGGGTTCTTACACTCTGTCCTTCTCATATCTTCTCCCAAGTACAAGGACTACGATGTACATCTATATCAAATATTCAAAGGACTTGAAACAAACTCCCTAGAGAGTAAGATCCCTAGCTGCCACTAGGTAGGCTAGCCAACTTTGCTAAAGTGGATCTTGACCTTTATGAATAAGTTGTTATGCTTCACCATCCAGAATAGAATATAAAATAAAATGGAAAATAATATACAGGGAAATACTTTCACAAATATTATACAGGTTGGTATACAATTTTCTATAACTTCAACTCATCATAACAATGGGGAATTGCTATAAATGGATAGGTTGATTTTTTGATTAATTGTTTTTCTTTCCCGTAAAGTGTGAAATGATAATGAAACTAACTCTTCTTGGAAAAATCAAGCAAACAAGGCAAATTAGTCAGAAAATGATTTCAGACCACTGCTTCAAACTAGATAAAGGACACTGTCTAAACATGTGAGACAATATGGATATATGGCATTGCCACAAAACTTATACTGTGCAATCTCTTACTGATGTTGTTTGTATTATTATCTAAGAGCACATTTTGTAACATTAACAATGTTGAATGAAGAAGTAGTCATCTACTTTGGTTAGTCTATCAAAATATAAACATGTCAATCCCTCTTTAAAGGGATCGTGTAACAATGTTAAATCTGAGATACAAGGCCCTACGTGTTATCAGTGTCTGTGATATGGTGTAACATTGAAGCCCTAAAAAAATTGCGCTTCAAAATGATCAAGAAGTGCTTCAAAAAAGTAAAAATCTTTGAGTGACTGGTTTTACCATACTCATTTTCCCCAATAGACTGTAGTGCTATGAAAACCGTCAGGCGAACGGTTTTCAAAATGTGTAATTCCAATCATAAATATCTTGATAATCAGGCAGGCGATCGGCTTGTAAAAGTCATTGGGTTCCTGACTGACCTAAAGGTTTATAATTATCATTGCATCATGAGCTAAATCCAGAATTTTGTTTCAGAATCTGAGACAAAGTTATGGATTCCTTTGTAAAGTTCAAAAGTAGGATATGGAGATTCATTTGGATTTGAAATTCATCTACCCTCATACACATTACATATTCCATACCTTGTATGGGAGGGGGGGTAGGGGCACATACAAAGATATGCTTCCTTTTGCCTGTAAAAATCATAAAATACAGAAATGTGTAGTCTTGCACGTCAGCTTAATACTCTACACGATGTTCAAATGTTTACCACAATCTCATTAACATTAGAGAGTATTAATTTAGCCTTATGGAGATCATATCTGTTTCCTGCACAAAATGCAATATTTCCTATCGCACAAATGTGATGAATGAGGTAAGACAGAATCCCTGTTTCAGAAGAGATAAGGTTGTTTGTCAAAATTTAAGGTAATAAACAAAATAATGATGTACATATTTTGCAATACATAATACATACTCCAGCAACAATTTTGTTCACTATTAAACTCAACTCCAACTTCAACCAAGGTGTGGTATACATGTAACTCACTTTTAAACATTTACCATAATAGGCCCTTAATGAAGGCAACATCAACTAGAACTATTGTGGTAAAAAGAATATATACATGTATATGCATTATGAACTAATCACAATGTCATTGTCAAAGCCATCTAGATTTGCCATCAAAGTCTAAAACAAAACAAGTCAGGAGTATCAGGGAAGATGCCATAAACAAAAGTTCAAGTTACTAATAGGTGAGGAAAGAGGGAATGGTGTAGATTGCATTGCATACCAATTAACAATATGCATGCTCATGTACACACCTGGTCCCAAGACTGCATGGTGTCCCTACTGGGGAATCTAAGAAAACCTTTACCAACTGTTCAAAGCTAGCTGGAGGCAAAGGATATGTTCAAACATACATTTATTCTGTGATCTTTACTACTGCTTAAAAATCACAATTAACGAGAATGCTTGCACGCCTAGTCCCAAGACTGCATGATATCCCCACTGGGAAGTCTGAAAGAACCTATGACATTGGTCAAAAGCCGGCTGGAGGCAAAAGATGCATTTACACATACCTGTACATTATTTCTGTGATCCTTACTCCTTAGCATGGTCTAGCATCATACTTGACAACGTGTGTATTCAGATACCCCAAAATGCACGACATCCCCGACAAGAAATCTATGAAAACCCACATCAGCCATCCAAAGCCAGCTGGAGATGAAGGATGTATTCACACAAACATTTATTTGTGATTCTTACCATGGTCAGACACCCATGATGTCAGATGTACATTACCCTACCCCATGATCTTCCACCTGCCCTACCCCTCCCCATCTCTTCTCCTTTTATCTTCCTCCCTCACCCTCCATCCTCCTCCCCCTCCCTCTCTGCATACACAAACGGGGAGATGAGGCTGTTGGAAAATCACTCTAAATACTTACCAGGTATCATTTGCGATTCATGGCAAGTCAGTACATCCACATTCAAGAGCATACATGTACAATAGGCAGAACCTTGGATGGATGTTTCATACATGTAGGTGAGGAATGTAAGACTTCTCAATCAGGCTGGTCAAAGAATTACAACTAAATGATATAAAAGTAAAGAAACAAAGATAGAATAAAGAGAATGTCATTGGAAAATATAATATAAATGAAGGAATTGTTTGAATTGGGGGTGGGAGACAAGAGACAATGCATATTCCAAGAATACTCATCCTCATACTCACTCCAAAAAATATCCTTCTACATTTATACATGTAAGTATCTGTATAACATTAACAAACACCAAACATTTCAAAATGTATAATTTCCCCCTTCTCTACTGTTACTACATAGACCAAAGCTTGAGAGATAACTTTCTGGAGCCCCACTAAGATACATGTACTGCAATGTTCTCATTCTTGTAATTGTATTTCTCAAATTTTATTTAATGAACGACTTCTTTCTCCAGGCTTGATTTTGTCAAAAATACATGTATAGGGTTAGGCATGTTAATATAGAAGTGTATACATGTAATGTTTGGTCCACCGTTCAAGTCAGGAATTTGGTTAGTGTCGGGTATTGAATGCAGAGCAGTCATCACAGGGGCAAGGCTTATAAAACCAATTATTTTCTAACCAACATGTAAGTGTATCGAGCTGGGTGCCAGACCATTATTGCTCAGCATGAACCGAACCAGAAAATAAATTCTATTATCCAAGCTGCTTTAATTTCATTCACTCACATAACCCCAAGCATACCATGCAACCAAAGGGGCCCTCTGTAATTAAGAGCACATTATCAAGCTCAGTCAGCTCCCAAAAACTTCTATCAACTAATACTATTAATGATTTTAAAGGGGAAATCCAAGCATGGACCTATTATAACCATCACTTGAAACTGGATATGAGATTTAGCTGTTTGCTTATCTATTTCTGCTACAGACTCTCATCAAAGATATATGGTTATGTTAGGGTTGCTGTTGGGTTTCAAGTTAGGCTTTAGGGAAGGTTTAACTGGGTTCTAAAGGCCAAAGGGTTTCATCCAGAAGATGCCGTTTGAACATCTTTAAAGTTGCTGTTGCATTCATATGACTCAAGAAACATTTACTTAAGATAAAAAGTGAGTAAAAAATGTTGCAACAAGAATTGTTTATAATAAGACCATTGAAACTCATATTCAGCACAAAATATATTACACATCCAATCCATACATCTTGAACTGAAGGCATATCAGAAACCTTCGTCAGGATGAAAACAGCCTTGCACTTAGATTATTCTTCCTTTCCATGGGTTACCCATTTTTCTTCATTTCATTGTTACACCTTCCGGGTGTTATTTCAAATCATTTTAATATGCATAAACACTGCTCCAATACATCCCTTTTGTTTCAAGAACAAAAAACGTCTCTTTTTGCAAAGGTCACAATTCTTCCTGTTCATCCCCAAAGCAGACCTGTTATTGATTTGAGGACATGGAGCCAAGCATGAAGAGGGGATCCTGTGCAGGCAGGCAGGCAGCGCAGGCATCACTTGTCCAGTTACCAGTGAAGCAAAATGAGCTAATGGGGCGTATGCATGCCAGCTATAAACATTCCCAGGTACAGGCAATGACATTCATATTTCATCAACCGGTCACCAAGCATTGATAGTCAGCCCACGGCCATCAGGGCATATTCTCACTGCTGCTTTATGAGCCTTTTTGTTCTAAAGCATGAAAGTCTGCATATAGTCACCAATCAAAATACTCTACGTTACACATATTGTATGATGAGATTTCTCTACCTGTCTTTTGTTCATTTTTTCATAATAAAATGCTAACAAAGTTTACATTAATGTAGTACTTCCATTCTTGGTGGCACTCATGAATACTACAATAAATACCCCCTTTCCAACCCCCCCCCCCCNTGTTTATGTTTATGTGAAAAGACAGCTTTCACAGAATCATCATACATGTACATCTCTCCCATCTCCCTGATACAATTAGAATTAGACTACATACAGTATGTCTTATGAAACATATTGATAACTTGTACATGATGGCTAGATTTAAAGTTCAGGAAATGTCAATCTCCCTGCCCATGCATCCACAGTCAGAGGGCATAATGACGGTGGGCTTCATTTCAATTTGCCTACTCGTACCTGTCCGCTAGAAATGAGGACACCATCCAGATGACACACAGACATTCTTGAGCCAGCCATCTCACCATCTTGGATTCTTGCCATCCTCTTTCTCCACACATGAATGACCCAGCTGAAACGCTGAGGCACTGCCAAGCCCAAGGGGTAGTTCATTGGCAGGCACAATCCCTCCTCAGCTGAAAGTTACTTTCAACAGACAGAAGAGTCTGAAGTGTAAGAATATGGAGACTGCTCTATACAGACCCTGTAATGTGTCTACTCCCAGATACTGCCACAAGTAGGCTTAGCTCAAAGCTTTATGGAATCGTGTTTAAGCATCAAAATAGAGTCAGAGCATACACAAGCACAAATAATTGCCCATATGAATTCTATTTAAAACAGGGCCTCAACTATAAGACTTCACATCATCTGATAGGTATGGTAATGTGGCTAGACTTCACTAAAAAAAAAATGTTTGTTGAAGTATACAATCAGTGTCCATGCTGCTCACATAGTCGAGTTGTAGCTGTTTATTGCTTTAAAGGCACAAACAATCCTAAGTCATGTCATAAATCCCAACAAAAGGTCTGAATTTGGTAGATGTACACTAGCAATGAAAAGCTGAGAGTGAGAGACACAGCAACGAAAATCTGTTGTAGTCTATTATCCAGACACAATACATTTTTCCAAAGTAGAGTCTGTGTCTGCCCTATAAACATCAGACTGGTGTCCAGCAATCACACTCTATGTGCTCATATGAAATGGCAAAGTGGGTGAATTAATGGGGACAAATCTAGAAAAAATTAATTTGTGCGATGGACGATGGATGGAGCAGTACTTGTGCGATGTGCTCCATTGGTTACTGGGGCATATGGGATATACATGGGATATCTGGCTGACAGATTCAAGATATAAACACATTTGATCCTGACAGGTTTGCAGAAAACAAGACGTGGGCAGCCAATACCAGCATGCAGGCAGAGCAGGAGTCAGGGAGCTATGGTTTTTATCTTGAAAACGGAATAAAATAGTCAATTAAGATCTAAATGTAAACAAAATTAATGTTTCCTGCACAATGTGCTAGAAAACTAGATCAGTTTTAAATCGAAAATTTCCATCTGGACAGATAAGCAAAGGCCAAAAACCAAAGTAGATATGCTATTAAAGGCATCATTTAACGAGGTTAAATTTGAGATGCACAGCACTACGTGTTATCAGTGTCTGTAATATGGTATAATATTGAAGCAAAAAAAAATCGCGCTTCAAAATGATCAAAAAGTGCCTCAAGAGAGTAAAAATCTTTGAGGGACCAGTATTACCATACTCGTTTTCCCCAATAGACGGTAGTGTTATAAAAACCCTTTGACAAACGCAAAATGTGGTTTCCATTTACAATCACAAATATCTTGATAATCAGACAGGCGATCGTCTTGTAAAAGTCATGGGGTTCCTGACTGATCTAAAGGTTTATAATTATCATTGCAGCATGAGCTAAACCCAGGATTTTGTTTCAGAATCTGAGACAAAGTTACCGGATCCTGTTAAATCTACATTAAATTTAGAGCATCATAATTGAATCAGGGTCTTCCCTTTGTGAAAGTATGCTCAATTCACTCTTGCACTATATTAAACCTTATTCTTTTACTCCTTTCGATCATTGCAGCACTCTGTCAGTCGGTCTATTGTTTTTAAATACATGAACAATACCAAAAGAATATTTCATAGACCCTGCAGTTGGGGTTGGTCTGTTTTTGTCTGTTGGCCTTCATGCCTCAAATGTCCTTTCAAAGCAACCCAGTTCCAATCCCAGCTTGTGATTGCATTCCACCAGGGGCTGGCTCACTTGCATTTCTCAAACATTTATATACCGTTTTAATAAAATCTCAGATTCACGTAATGACCCACCCATATCCTTCCCGTGCCTACATACCGCTAAGCAATATCCCTTGCTGGGACGAAGCTATGCCTTGTTTTTCTTTCGAGCAGGGGTAATCAATATGGAGACAAACATTCATGGAGCACGCAATGCGGCCTCACTCTGTGCTCACGTCGTTCCACTGGCAGCCCCACACACACACCAGCCAGGCATGTTTCTAAACTTAATTTGAGGCATATTGTTTAAATGAGCCCCGCATCAGGGTGCTCTCTCGCAGTCCAGAGATCAAAGGCATGAAATCTAGCCTCGTTAAATAGAGAAGGTAAATATTTAAATGTGGGACCAAGACTATCATTTATCATAGGGGAGTTAAAGGGACCTAAAGCTGCTCCCTTTACAGTGCACACAATGTATTTCATACATCCACAAAAGAGTGTTCAATGATAGAGCTTAGAGAAGCCCATGATTACAGCTCAACCGGGGAATCAAATCAAATGGCTAGCATGAAAATAAAGTTTTAACATTGCAATATTTCCCTTTTAATAGAGTATGAACTTCAACCCTCCATTAACCCCCTTCTTCCTGAAAAACAAGTCTGAGCCAAGTGCATTCCATTTCAAAGATTGACAGCCTCTTAATCCTGTGCCTCTGGCTGGCTACTCGTATTTGATGTGTGTTTTGGGTGCTCTAAAGCACTTTTATTTTCCCACTTCACACAGCCTGAACCACTGCTGTACACATGGCTGCAAAAAGACCAAAACAGCAATTTGAGATATTCATCATAAATTGAATTAAACTTTATTCAAAACAAGTTGCTTCTCAAATGTGAACTCAGATTTATCTAAAAATCAGAATTATGCAGGCATGCACTATTGCACTGTACATGTTCATACAGGTAGGATTTACATTGTACAAGTATGAATTTTAGGATTCTATGATTGTATGTGAAGACGGACATGTAGGGCCTACTCCCTTTGAATTTTTTGGAAGTTTTTGAGTTTTTATATAAAACTGCTTTGGCCTGCATTGGCATGGATTTTTTTTGTATACTTTGACATACCTCATATAGTGCATTAAGCACAGTAAAAGACTGTACAACTACAAGCATTTTAATTCACAATCCACTCTACACAAACAGTGTACCGGTATAAATATGTATTTCCTCTTGGCACTCACAGTTCAAAACTGCAGCATTTTACATATTCTCCTGAGTGCAATATTTTATATACATGTATATTGAGTTTCTTTTTTAAATTTGAAACTAGATGAGTCACACACAATCCCAATAGGAACACAGATTGCATGAAGTGCTCACAGACCAAATGAACTTTGTTCAATCTGTTTCCTTGCACAATAGCTCAGACAAGAAGCTCCACTTGGGAGTACGAAGGGGTCAACAAACCTTTATACATTGGTAATCTTTATATTGTCCCAACTGTCTCGCTTTCCAAAGTATAACTACTGAATGACCACAGAACAATGGACGCTTGAAACACAGAGCTGCCGACCATGAATTGCTGATTCATACGTTACTCTGCAAGAGTCTAAATGCAAACCAGTACTCTCTCCTACATACATGTACACCTATTATTGTGGTCTGTCCATGTATCATATTCATTAGAAGTTAGTATTTTACAGTCATCTTTGTAAAGAGGAGTAAAGAATAGACCAAGGCTTAAATATCTCATGCATGACTAGGTCCTGTCCTCATGCTGAGCAATTCATTACACATTTGTGGTTATTGTGGGAGCCATGGGTCATTGTGTACATGTACATGTTTACTCATACATACGACTTGCTTTACTCCGCTAGCTTAGCATTCAGGCTTAAATTTACCTTTCCTCAGTTAAAAACAAAGGATATTTTCACTTGAGCATCATACTCCTGTACTTTCTACTGACCATCTGTACATCGATCTCTTTCTCTCTCTTTTCTCTCTTTTTTAAATCTCTCTCTCTCTCTCTCTCTCTCTTTCCTATGGTTCCCTAGTCACACTAGGGCGCTTTAGTTAGAGACGGTACGCACAGGAGACGGTAACGCGAGCGAAAAAAACAAACTGCGCATGCGCAAACCTGAAATCTCTTCGTCCCGTGGATTTTCGGAACGGTACTCGGCCAACATAGCGTTCATTCCCTAAACACAACATAAGAGAGAGAGCCGATAAATAATTTTTTTCTAGATCTAACAATGCAGGGCACTACCATGTGCTTTCCGTCTCATTGCTAAAGCGCCCTTCTGATAAGACCAACAACAGACAAACAATATAGGCCTACCTAGATTGAGAACAGGCAGAAAAGAGAAAACAAAAAATTATGCCATGCCACTGGCGAAAAAAATTGTCAGTTATATACATTATCATGGTTGTACATGTATTTATTTGTAATTCTGCTTGGTAGTATGACTGTGGTATGGCTGAGAGTAACAGTACGAAGAGAGAGAAAGAGAGAGAGAAAGAGAGA
>BEXV01001413.1:0-17059 GCA_003118195.1 Hemicentrotus pulcherrimus
GAAATATTGGTCCATAAATCAATTCAATATTTGAAAGGAATAAAATTCCATTTATCTGCCCTGCTATCATTTTCTATGTTCAGTCAATATGAGGAAAAGAGGTGATAACTTTGTTGTTTTTCTTAGCAACCAACTTCATAGAAAGACCATGTGTTTGAATAGTATTTCTCATTGAAACCCACAAAAAGATCACCTCTCTATAATAATGACCAACTTTCTTGTTTCCCTTGAATTATAGTGTTTTTTTTTTTTAATGCATGTAAGATTTTAATAGTATTGGTTAGACCAAGAGGTTATTAGGACATACTCTGAACCAAAATACAGACATTTTCTCAAAGTGTTTTCTATGTAGAAAACTAACAGCAAATTCAGCTTAGGTTATTAAACAATTGTATTGTTTGCATTGTCCCTTTTACAGAGATATAGTTTTCACTAACGACTTCCAACAATATTATGGCAGTAAAAATATTAGTCATATTTTGCTTATTGTCACATACAAATAATCACTATGGCATAATACTAGGGAAATGAATACATTACATACACATATACAGTGATGAATTCTAAACCTTTTCAACAATTCATCAAGTCGTTCCTGTTTTCACGAAGTGACGGTAGTTAGGAAAATCTGCACGCAAAGTGTATGCGATCTTCATTCACTACCGTCACTTTGTGAAAATAGGTACAAATTCTTGTCGCTGAACTACAAAAGAAACATGTTATGAATACAACAATGCCTTCTAAAAAAATGCGTAGCTCTTTACTTTCACAAAAATATTATATACACAAATGCCTCTTTTCAATATTCAAATACAAACTTTTGTCCGAAACTCACACTTCTATTCCAAACCACAAAGACTCTGTTATTTTGACATAATGCCTTTAGAAAAATGAATACAAATGAATGAATGATACCTTAAGGAATACTGGATGACATCCCCTTTTCTCTTTCTTGTCATGGAAGGGTTTTCCATCAACAAATTCTACAATCTACAATTAAATTTAACAATGAAGCTGGCAGGTTTCTATCAGAGTCGATGGAAAGGAAAAAAGGACTCATCAATTATCAGAACACCAGGCAGGATAAAGAGATAAGGACGGAAATCGAAAAAATGGTTGGCACTTGGCAGCTATGCAATAAAAACCTAAATCTTACAAAATTTTGTTCCTAGTCAGTCATCAGTCCTCTCCGATACCAATTCCAACACAACTCTACAGAACACAATTATCAATAGCTAAAGATGAATAAGAAGATTGGGATGGTGTATAGTTATTACATTCACACAATGGCGCTATAAGCCATTTCAGAGATACCGTCTGCACATGGGCAGATAAAGGTCACTGATAACAATTTAACCCATTGCTTACGGGAACCTTGTAGTCCCTGTGTTAAGCCTATGGGAATAAGATAATTCAGTAGTCAACGGGTTAAGAACCCATCAAGATGAATGCCACATACACGTTCATGTTCATGAAAGTTATGTTATTATTATTTGAAAACTCTAATCTGTTCAAAACTAAGCCCAAAACTTGGGATGGAACCCTGATTGAAGATGATCATTGATGCCATGTTTAGAGGGATAACTGATGAAAAAAACGATTTATACATTTTAGGCAAGTTCCTAAATTAGTTTTAAAAAATCAAGATAATGCTGCCATGATTAAACAAGCCCCCTAATGCTGTCCAATAAATTAAACCTTTTAACTCACATGATCTACTCTAATATGCCACACATAAGAAAATACCTGAGGTTTAATTGTTCTTTTTGAAAGGGTTATGGCTGAAAAAGCTTTCAAATCATTGTGACATCACATTTCCAATGTTGTTAATGAACACACATGATAACGGAAGATCTTCAGGGTCAATTAAAGCTGGAAATGGTTATTGGATGAAGCTCTTAAAGACCTCTCTGCAGTGATGTAATAAGTGTTACTAAAAAGTGTCTAAGCTGAGTAGCTGATCTGGCACTTATTCAAGTAATGTGCCTATCAGCGAACATGGTAAGGAAGTGATTACGCTGATTAACAAATGTGGGACAGAAAGAGATAAAGAGTTAACTCCTCCCCAAGAAATGGGCTAGAAACCAAACGTAAAGTACCTTGGCTTACAAATGATGCAAAAGACATTTTAACAAAGTCGAGCAGTGCCGACATCCAATTTGCAGATTAAATCTACATTTACAAAACCAGTTAGAGGTGGTTCAGTTGTAACATCATTAAGCATGATAGGTTTATAATTTCTATTTTCTGCCAACAAGCTCAATGTCAAAACTTTCTTCTTGATATTTCTCAGAGGCAAAATACAGCGCGGTCCCAGAAAAAAAAAGTTTTTTAAAACCTGAAAACAAATAGCTATTGCAAACAAACTATGAGCTGTATAAATATAATTTCTTGTTTTTCATTTGAAGTAGAAGTAATATGCTTTCAGAACATGTATCGGTTACATTAATCCACACACTTCACAAAGCAAGATAGTTTTGAAAACGGCATGTCAAAATCCATATGTGCCAGACTGTGGTTTCTTGTTGAAGTGCCATGTTTCTCGGTGAAGTGTGCATGAATTAATGCAATTAAAGAATCATGTCAAATCATATTACTTCTTCTTCATGAAAGGCAATCTTATCTAAGATGCATTGAACTTGTACAGATCATAACCAGTTGAATAATAAAGCCCCAAGAGAACTCAGGCTCTGATTAATGGAAAACAATGTTACATATTTAATATCAACTCATCAAAATGTACTCAATGCCTTCAAACAATTTCTTCAGGGCTGTTATATTCTTGAAGTGTCTAACATGTTCTCTATTTTCATTACTTCTTTTCCGCTTCTGTGATTACAAATTATGCCCTGGGCTAGGTCTTCAATGTGCAAAAGGAACGTACACATAAACAGACCCACAAACAACAAGACCTCCTTTTCTCACAAGGCAGTGTGCTCTTAGCAATAACTAACTAACAAGGACTTATCTTTGTCAGCCTTATTCATTCAACCGTTTGTTGTTATGGCATCAAGATCAGTTACATCATTTATATATTCTTGGAATATCACTATTACCATTTCTTATATTTTGAATCGAGGTCTTGATTTACTATAGCTGAGGCTCAGTTTGCATGTTTGACCAACTTGGCCTCAGATGGTCACAACACGGCATATATTCTTTGGTTTAGGGCTTGCCCAACACAGCAACAGCATTTGCCATATCGTTCCCAAGTTGAACTGGGTTGGCCAAACTCTCCTTATTAATGGCACAGGTCTGCATCCCATTCTAACATGCACTTTTGTTTCCTAGCATAACCAATTATTATTGGAGAGAGAAAAAACATGGTTTACCTTGTTCTTTGAGCAAAATGAAATAACCTTTCTTTTGATGTCTGTATCCCTCTTCACCAGTGTATTGTCTGCCGAGAGCCAGAAGGGCATACACTCTCTCTCTCTCTCTCTCTCTCTCTCTCACTCTCTCTCTATATATATACATGTAGATATATATTTATTTATCTTAATGTTGTTCTTGCTCTAAGCAGAATGATGCAACTTACTCTAATGTTTTATTCCCATATCTATTACTTCGAGAGTGTGAATGGGTAATGCTTTTAACTGGTTGTTATTTGCAAAGTGAAATGAAGTTGAATTGAATAGATGTATCACATGTACATGTACATGTACATATATAACCAACCTATAAACATTAAACTGTCCTATGATAATCAAAGAGGTTATCATAATATCTTGAAACACATATCAATTTCCATCTTACATTGACAAGAAGGCATTTTATTCATGGTGGTTCCAGTCACACATTTTTGCAAAGTTTTCATTTTCAAAAGAATGTGACTCATTTTATATACCGGTACCAGTTTACCCTCGGGTGTGGCACATTGGCACGGATCCCGGTATCTAATCACTCTTAAGCAGGGCACATTAACATGGAGACTGGTATCAGCTTGTCCCAGGGCGTGGCACAGTGATACCATTTCTCAAACTTATCCTTGCCTCTAGTCGTTGGCCACTTTTCCAAGGAGCTGGTAGACTTCCGAGGTGCCAGCCTGGGAGGCGGCTCCGGAGGGATTGAGGGCGGCAGAGGTGGACGGAGCGGTGGAAGACACATTGGTGGACATCTCAAACTCCANGAGGGGTTGAGGGCGGCAGAGGTGGACGGAGCGGTGGAAGACACATTGGTGGACATCTCAAACTCCACCTGACTTCCATCACTGGTTTCACCTGCACACATGAAACAAGGTGAAAGGGAATCTGGATCAATAACTGATCTTTAACCCGTTGACTACTGAATTACCTTATTCCCATAGGCTTAACACAGGGACCACCAGGTTCCCGTAAGTAATGGGTTAAAACATAAGTACATAAAAATATTCAAATTTATGGATGTTTCTTTCCTGGGAACCTAGCAACAATTATTCCATTAACCTGTTATCAATTAATGAACAGCAATACTTGGAATTATGTGTTGCTATGTAAGGCAAGCCTTGGACAAGCCTTCAGGTTGTAAAGAAAAACGATTGTGTTCAATCTGAAAATGTTATTGCAAACTGCAAAGGACCTTGAAGAAGAAAAAAACCTAGGGCAATTTTAATCAACTTCTCAATCGCCTTTGGAAATGTGTAACTGTACAATTTCACATTTATTACATAATCTGGACACATTCCTGTAGGCAACACAACAAGGTTGAGAAATTACCAGTACTTGTACTTTGATTTCTTCGAAGTATTTCCAACTGTTTTGCAATCACTGTACTGGTACTGAGCTCCATCATCAACTCCTTTTTGAGCCATGGGTGGCAAATCCCACTCAAAAGTATTAACAAATGTAGACTTAAATAGCTTCTCTTTTGTTAACCCTTTTCACACTTCAGAAACTGTAGAGTTAACTAGTACTATATATTTTCCTGATGGAAGATGAAAGAAAAATGTTAAAATGAGGCAAGTAATCAAAGCTCAAAATTTGACTCATTAATTGTAGTAGCACAAGAGGAGGATAAACCTTATGTTCCTTATACATGGTCATGCAAATAATTTTGAATGCAATTAAAATGTACATTTTATATTGATTAGAAGACAAGTGGTAATTGTGATAGAGATTTCAGGAATTGAAAATGGTAATTTACTACATTGTATATAGCCAGCAATACATTTATATTTCAATTTAAATATTTCACTGATAGTGATTTGGGTAATTCAATTATTTAAATGTTCTTATTGCACAAGTTGAATCAGCATTTTATCAAATCAATTGATCATAATCAGCATTGATTATTTACCAACCCTGAATCATATTTTATTTCATTTGGTAACACTACATTTATTACATAACATAGTACATACTGAAGTTCTCTCGACTCCTTTCATTTTTTTCCATTCATATTGTCCAATCATTAAACTGAGAATGAAAGATGTACTGGTACAAAAAAGATACCTCTTACGAGAATATAACAAATTAGATTTCATAAAAGATGCTGCTAACTCATAAACAAATTAGTCTCATGGGAAGGTCATTATTCCATTTAAACGCCATCAGTACTTGTTTGCCCAGAGGGAATTAGACCACACAGCGAGGTCACTGACAGGTGGCTATCTCATCAACTCAGCTCTAAAATAACATAAGAAATAGAGGATGATGGGGGACCAACAGGCACCGATGGGGAAGTTTTCTATATAGAGGGAGCAAGTAGCTACAATTAGTGCAGTAGGGCTTTAATTCATTCCACTTTTTCTTCTTAAAGGTAATACAACATTTTGGTATGAGGTCATGAATTTGGTTCAGTTTAACAAATTGGAAGCATATGCAATTTTACAATATTCAATGATCGTTGTCGCGGTTGAAATTGAGTCTAAAGTGATGAAATTGTAAATAGTAAACTCTTTAATAGTATAGCTCCCTCTCATGGCTGATAATACTTTAGCTTGAAAACAATGTTTCTTGACTACAATCGACCAATTTGCTATTCCTGTTTGGAAATTATATATCAGAACTCCGTATTCTGAGATTTTAAGCTACCATGGAATGGCCTTAGGCGCTAATTGAAATATTTGAAATTTACCAGGAGCACCGGTAAATTTTGATCATTCAATTTTCTTGAAAGCAGGAGCGTTTAAGGGGCTAAATTTTCTAGTGCTTATATATAATACATCCACAGAGGCAACTAAATATATCACAATTTTAAAGAATTACTATCCATCTAATTTTCAAAAGTTAACTTTAATGCAATCACAATGATTTAGAAACATTTCATTTCACTTCATATACTTATTTTATGAAATCTTACTTTTGTAACTCAAATGATTCATGCCATATAGAGAAAAAATGAAATTACAAAAAGTTATTTAAAAAAAAAAACATGTAAAACAAGATTCCATGAAAATAAAGAAATGAATTTGTTTTTTGTATATATACAAAGAAGGTCATGTTTGTAATGAAAATGATAATACTGTATTAAAGAAAAGGTGATTCAACAGGGCAAGGATGATTGTATTTGTAGTAGATGAGCAAACAATGATGATTTCCCAAGAACGCAGCCAAGGGGGTATCAGCAGCTAATTGGACTCATCAACAATAAGATCGCGTTTGGCAATCCTAATGACCGACGATGCAGGTCCGGCTTATTTTCCCCTCCGGGGGATAAGCGCTGATGAAATTAGCCGTGGATGCACTCTGGGCAGTTCCTCTAGAGAGATAGGGTTCGTCTGTCCTCGCGCGGCCATCAGGAAATAAACCAGCTAGCATCATCTCATCCATTCATGATATCTTGCCTTGATGCATCAATGCGCAACGAGCGAGCTGGCCCGTAATACAATGGGTACGCAGCATGCAGTGACATTCTCACATTAAAAAACATCACGTTTGTTAAAACGTGTTTCCCATCTCCCCATACAATTCGGCCCACGTACTGACATCATCATAATGACCAGTTGTGAAACTAATCTAATTTATGAGTGCTTCCACTTTTTCCCCTGTAGTTTTAAATTTGTAAAGAGGTTTGTTCGTCTTGTGTCCAATTTCAATTCCACAACACAATAAATTTATAATGAATAAAGTAAACACATTTGTTTTCTGCTGAGAGAAAAGATGTATTGTTCGAGTATTCCAGGGCCATTCTATGGTGGCAATTTCATCCTAGAAAAATCCATAGGATATGTTTGGAATTCTAACTTAACGATAAGGTTGAGTATTAGTCATGTGATTGCATTGTGAAAGAAACAGTGTGCAATTGATCACAAAAAGCGGATCGTGTACATGTAGCATACAAGTATTGGTGTGTACTGGAAGGTTCTGGAATCATCAAATTGATAAGAAATTTGGACCAGTCTACATATAATGTAGGTAAAAGTAACAAGCACTGTATACAGAAAGATTTATATGGAAATACACAAACATGTGGCATAAAAATGAGGCCCAATTCATATTTAGAATATGAAGGCACATGAAGAGCCATGCTTTTCAGGGAACATTATTTTCTCTGATGTTCTTTCACACTTGCATGATAACGCTCACAAACTATTTTTCACTTCACTCTAGAACTCAACCTTCTCTTTAAATTGTACCGGATGAAATTCTCCTTGGGATTAGAATGGATGATGCTTGATCAAATGGAACAGTATATCCATCAAAATAGACAGGTAACACTATTGGGCAACAACATTATACATTTTTCTATTAGACAGCTAGATTTGTCTATCAAGTAACAAATTTTCAACTTTCATAATAAGTATTACAAATTAGATTGATTACATGAGTAATGCATATTTATTTTTATCCATTAAATAGCATAAATCACAAATCTAATGCCTAGAGTACCAAGTGATTTGTTTGGGTGTTTGAGTAAATCTCATTAACTCATGCTTAGTTCACAGACCTATCAAGAACACACAGAGTTGACAAAACCTTTTTTTTTGTCTTATTTCAACGAAACTGCATATGGTCATCAAGATATTGTTTTGTTTTTTTTCTTTCTTAATGATCAACAAGAAGTAAAACAGAGTTGGCAGCCACTTGAATCTTTTGAATTTTTTCAAACTAAAAATAAACCCATTCTAAGAAATGGATTTATGATGCCAGGTCTGAAATAACACCCTCTCCCCCATCCTCCATCCAATTCCAGCTAATTCAGATGATTACATTTTAAAAATGTACCATTTGGATCTGAAACTGGTTCATGAATTTCATACTTTACAAATTTCTTATTTCCTCTCTTAATATATCAATCCTCTTTCCTTGTCTGTTTTTTGTCAATCTTCATACTTTCCTCTTTCCGGTCAAAGTCCGCTGGGTCCTTCACCAAAACTGGTGGCACCCGTACATACCCCTTTTATCTCGACTTTGTCCGATTAGCAAGCGTAAGAGCGGCTTGAATGGGGTCAAATGTATCCAATCGCTTTTCTCTGCCGATTTGGTTATTCAGTGAACTTTCGTAAAGTGTAACCGAAGAAATGTTGAGACGTGAAAATGTACACGTGACCCATTGTCAAGCTTTTCTCGCTAAATGGCAGTTTTCCCATCGGTATTAGCTGCTTGCAATGACATTTAGCGTAACTGATAGGCGAAGTGCACACACTGCATAAAATCAATGCAAATGGCAAATTTGTTGGGAGAATTTAAAGTACAACTCAAAAGTTATGTGCTTAAAGGGGGAACCCCTATAGATTTGAAAAGAAAGGTATACATGTGTATGTTGTATAGGACACGTCCAGCCATTTATCCAGTTAGCCCTTTCGGAGCTACTGAGGTTATCAACACTAATTGTAAAGCTAATTGATTGATTATGCTTTTTACCGGTTTGCTTTAGTGCAAAATATCAATAAAAGGATTTTTGACTTTTTCTGACATAAAATATCCACAATTCACGTGCTTGTTTTCTGTTTCCACAAGACAAGACATGGAATTATTAGTCAATAAATCTGCATCAATATCAAAATTGTTGGTCACTGAGGGTATTTCCAGCAGGGATTGGGTCTTAGTTCACAATGATGTGAATCCTAATCAGCCAAACTACAATACATGGAAGCTGATGCTTGTATTGAGTCCCTTTTCCTCTCTTTCTTCTGTGCAATAATCGGTGATGGATCATTTAAAAAGCTTTATTGATCACTAAACCAGGAAATTTGTCACATGAAATGTATAAGTGGGTGTCAATTTTATTTTATCTCTACATGTGCAGTACGTGGGTGCACATATCTGATTAAAACTATATTCATGATTAATAAGCATAGTGGATTAATCTAAGCAACAATCTATAGGTTATATTAGCATTTATAGTGCATTTAGATTTGTCCATCTTTATCTAATAGAGATAAGTATCACAAAAGGTTAACCTACGATCATGAGTCATGAATAACAAATAATTTCCCATCCGCTCTGCTTCCCAAATTTAGACGTAAAAATATGTTTTTTTGTGTGTGTGCAATGCATGACATTTGACTGATTTTGGGTCGAAAGTCAAAAAGCTCATGATTTAATTAGAACATATGTGGATAACATTCAGGCCTCCAATCATTGCAGTTAAAGAGTTCTCCAGGCACTCATGGGAAAAAAAATCAAGAAATATCATTATTATTAACTCGCATTCCTTTAGACCGGGTTATTTCCCTTCATGCTCTCTCTAAACAATTACTAGAGCCTGTATACAAGAAAGCATCTCAGTAGCAAATAACAACCACTGATGACGGCTTAATCTATTAAGCACCGATGATGCACTACAATCAAATCAAACATTCATATCTGTCAACATTCATTAAGCTTTGTATCTACATTGCTTTTGGATTGGAAGAGGAGATACAGAATGCATTAAAAGCATCTTACTCGGAGAAAGTGAAGATATCCCGTCTCGGCATATGTGACTGTCATCTTGAATAAAGACCTGGGTTCTGTCTTATTAAAAAACAAATTGGTGCTGCAGACGTTTCCTACTTTGCACATTATGAATATACATGTATTTACTCTTTGATTTCTATAATCTTACATCAATTTGAACATGTCTGGACTGCAAGTCTTTGTCTCTGTATATCTGTCTCCTCCTGGTCTGTCTGTCTCTGTCCATCAATCCGTTCCTCTCTCTCTCTCTTTCTAACACACACACACACATAATGTACACCCCACCTACGCTCGGCCATCTATTTCTTGTAACACTTACACATTCTACCCCCAGCCCCCCCCTCTCTCTCTCTCAATCTCTCTCTCTCTCTCTCTCTTACTCAGGCATATTCTGTATCTAGAGTAGATCTTAACTCATCAGTTGTTGCTTCTCTCTCTCTATTTATCTTTTGCTCTCTTCCCCAAGTAAACTACACATATGTAATAGTTCTATCATCTCCTCTGTCCTTTCTTTCACTCCTCTAAGTCTCCCTATGCCCCCTTTCCCTCCTTCTTCTTCTTCTTTTTCTTCTTCTTCTTCTTCTTCTTTTTCTTCTTCTCCTCCTCCTCCTCCTCCTCCTCCTCCTCCTCCTCCTTCCCTCCTCCTCCTCCCCTCCTCCTCCTCCTCCCCTCTGTCACTCCATCCCTCCCTCTCCCTCCCTCACTCTCCCTCTCTCTCCATCCCTCTCTACCCTCTCTCCCCTCTCTCTCGTTCTCTCTCATATATCTATGGTAGATCTTAACACATCAGGTTTCACAATACCAGGTGCAGTTCAGATCATGTCTGTGTATCGATTTTCTATATTTATCACGTTGTCTTTGAACTGACATGAAACAAGAAGCACTTCTACTGAGCAATTCCAAAACCACTCTTTTCAACTGCACTGGACATGTATACATAATCTCAATGCCCAAATTTGACTCTATTCCAAGGCAGCTTGTTTTCAAGGCTTAGTCTACATAAAAATTACATCTTGTACGAGCACAAAAGGCTTCAAGTTATATACTAATGCCTCTTTCAAGGCTGTCAGCAGATGAATACAAAGTCTTACAAGCTTAAATGATCATTTACAAGCCTTCCAGGTAAACGTCATTCATAGTAAGTACATGTAAAACAGGTATAATAATAATGGAAACGGTATAAGTTCAGCTCGAATACCAGTTCAGTATTGAGTTGTAAATACAAGCATGCTACAGGTACTTGCTGGACTTTCTTTATGATAATTACTTGTGTCTGCACCTCTCTTTTTCTCTAGCATTCTCTTCTCTCTTTCTCTCTCTCTCTCCTCTCTCTATGTCTTCTTCTCTCTCTCTCTCTCTCTCCTTCTCTCTCTTTCATTTTCTCCTTATCTCTTTCCATCTCTCTCTCCTTCTCTCTCCCACTCCCCTTTAGGCTCTTAGGTGTACACTAATGCCTTTATTCAATTACAACACACGATACATCATTACATGCATAGTATGCCAACCAAGCCAAGCCAAGCCCTGGGTTCATTCCCCGAAACCCAGCCCCACACGCAGAGCTGTGTACACCAGAAGACGTAGCCCCGGGCTTTGCCTGCCTCTCACCAACGTCAATGCTATGCAGGCAAAAGAGCCTCAATTTCACCCTCCTCTATTATTTCCTACTAAATCAATGTTGTGTTATCTAAGACCTCATTCTCCCCAAGGCCTGCCAACATCACGTGCGAACTTCCGGTGAAAAAGCTGTCCATCCTGCGCATCCCCCCTGTATTGATTGCCTCACGCTCTCCCTCTTCCCATCCCCACCACCCTCCCCCCTCCCCCGGTCTGGGCATAATGGCATATATGTCTGGGAAGGTTTGCTCAGGCAACATGCAAACTCTCCTAATACCTTGGGATTTAGGTTTGCTCTTTCTGTCTCTGTCTGTATCTCTCTCTCTCTCTATCTCTCTTTCTCTCTTCATGTCTGTTCTTAGCATGTTTTTTCATTCAGTCAATTGGTTCTCTTCTTTCTGTTTGAAGACGATTTTCTTGTCACTTTATCGATGACACCTTTACTGCAAAGGCGACATGTAGGGTCTTACTCAATCGCACTCTTACTCATTGTTTCTTCTTACCCTTCTTCAACAGTTTTCCTTCTTAGGTTTTTTTTTCTTTTGCAAATGTATTGTTCCTTCTTTTTCCTCTCCCTCTCTTCCACTCATAATCTTTCTTTGTTTCTTATTCCTACAACTTTGGGTCGATAGTTCTCCTGCTATCATGAGTCCTGTTCCAATCTAAGCTCTGTTTCTCTTTTTTCCTCTTGTTCTCTTTCAGTATGTTTGTGTGTTCTTTGCTTCTCGTTTCATCAGCTATCCTTACAGGATATCTATCAATCCTATCTCTAACTCTCATTATCATATATCTTACCTGTGTATTATCCTCTCATTTGGTTCTCTTTATCATTCCACATCATTTCTTTCCTTTTTAAATGCATTTTCTTTTCCCTCCCTTTCTTCATCCATTCTTCTGTTCTCTCTCTCTCTCTCTCTCTCTCTTTCTTTCTCCTCTGCATATCTCAATTTTCCCTTCTGGCTGTTAAACTACCCATTTATTTCTGTATCTATCAAACGTTGCCACTGCATGTCAAACAGTGGAATTTTCTGAGCAGATCCCTGCAATTTTACACCTTGCTTTCTAGTTGTTTATACACTACTGATATTTTTTCAGAATATATCAAATCAATGTTGCCACTTCGTGTCAAACAGTGCAATTTTCTGAGCAGATCCCTGTACTTTGTCTACTGGCACTTGACTCCCAGACCACAGGAAACCACAAGTTCAGCGACCTTAATTGGGGACCGGAGAACAGGGATGTGGTGATGTTCTTGGGGAACGGCATGGACGCTGAAGCGATTACCGCACAATATTGGGCGCCTTTTGAAGGACCTCTTCGTGTCCATGGACCACATTCATGAAACAGTAATGGGTACATGAAGTGCTAAACGGTAAATCAGATTTACATGATGCGCTACATGATCCAAGCAGCTCAGTGAGAATGTAATACAGAAGAGAATATCGTTAGGGTTCATGCAACAAAGCTGTAACAGCAATGACTTCATGGCAGGTGCCGCATGAAATACTATATACAGGGCATACATTTGTACATGTCTACAAAAAAGAGTGAGGCACGATGGCTCAGTGGTAGAACCACGGTCTCACAACAGGTGGTCCCAGGTTCAAAGCCAAGTCGATGCGCTACAGTGCCCTTTAGTGAGGCATTAATCCTTATTACAAAGTCCATCTGAGAGGACAGCCATCAGTCCCCTACATGGAGGGGGGGGGTTTACAATGTTCCAATGCTGCACATAAAATGGTAGGACAAAATATCTTGAGAGCATGTGGCCATACAGGAGTAGTCCAAGACAGAACTAGCATAAAGAGCATTAAATATTCATCTTGGAAAAAATATACCAACTTAAAGATAAAGGTGAGTTCTGGTTATGCGATTGCATTGCGAAAGAAAGGGTGTGGAATGGACCAGAAAAAGTTGATCATGTAGCATGTAAGTATTGGTGTGCACTGCAAGGTTCTGGAGTCATCAAAATCATAATAAATTTGGCCCAGTCTTTGTAAAGTAACAAGCACTGTACACAGAAATATGTATATGGAACTACACAAAATGATGTCGGGGCTAGGGCTTATTGATTTTCTGATCTTTCTATGCTCATTACTCAGCCAGTACATATTTTCTTCCAAAATTGTTTGGCACATGGCATTCATTTTTCATTTTGAACATTCAGTGTAAGTTTCGTTTGATTCTGTGAGAATTCATTTTCTTTTCTTTTTTAACCAGAACTCAAGTTTATCTTTAATATCAGGATGGACTTCACCTTTCAAGTGTCCCAATCACCTAAATAAATAATTTGTGAACAGGTAGAATGTACAAGTATAAAGCAACCTAAAAATCTTCACCCGGCTTTCGATGAAGCTTTCTATCGACAAACGGATATGAAGTATGAAGACAATAGAGAATAACATATTACCGTGCTCATGGAATCCAAGTTGGACTAGGGTTCCGTGGGGGCTCTTTTTCTAAGCAAGCATATATGCATGCATCAAGTAGTCTCCTCACAAGTCCCTCTATCGTAAATCTGAGAGTGTATTTTAACCTGCAATATCTATTTTTAGAAGTAATACTTGATTTAAGCTCATATTTTGAAGGGACATGGAACCCCGACCGTACAGATGAAAATATTTGTTGGTGACTGGGACATGTACACCTTTAAATACAACATGATGCATCGCGGAAGTGCATTCATACAATGTTCATGCTTACAGAGGTGTTGGGACAGAAGATCATGAACAACGCTGGCCAAGGAGCGAGTGATATTAAATGTTAAAACTTTGAGGCATTAAACAGGTGCATTACCACTGATGTTAGCACTATCGAGGGTCACAAGGGCTTCATTTTCAATCGACATTTCAGACTTTGAGGTGTGGGCCTTATATACAAGCCTTGTTCAGAAATGAGGGCTTATTTCAACGACGTTACTCACTTGGAGGTGTGGGTTGAAAGCCTCATTCAGACATGGCATGTAAACCACCTAAATAAAAACACAAGTGCAACATAATTACACTCTGTAGGCCTGTCCTCATTAGCTCGAGTTTACCAAATAACCCACTACCCCCTACCCCAACTGGTTAATTTGGGTCTTCATCAGCCTGCAGTTGCAATTAGCAGGATATTTGGTGAAGAAAATATCCCAAGAAATGATGGACTTGTTGGGATCAACTCTTAGGTGTGACCTACAGGCATATCGTCTGCATAATAGCAACTGAATCTTTTTTTGCTCCAGGAACTTTTTTTTTTGGTTTTTTTTTTTGAGCTCACTAGGTGAGTGTGAACAGGGTTTATCTTATTCCAAACACATCCATGCTGACAGCCACTCACATCATGAATGGGAAAATGATACCCGATGATTTCACAAGGGAGCTAGGAGGAATGCTTTTTCCTGCATGAGACCCTTATAAAAAGAAAGTAGTGTCATTGACTTGCATACATGTACATGTATGCTCAGAATATGAGTTTTCACTGAATTACATTTCCAGCAATGTATACATGCAGTGTGTGTTAAGTCTCAATAAATATATCAACTCTTTTGGTGAAAGTGTAGTGAAAGCTTTTGTAGGATGAAAAATGAATTTGATCAAAACAAACTAAAAACAGCTCCAATCCCCCACCCCGTTTGTTACCAGCTATAATCGGATGTAAACTTTGTCTATTTTTTAACTTCAACTCATTATGTCATTGTCAGTATACGACTATACATGGCTCAACTACATTGAATGCATCCTGTAACGCTTGGCTCACTCTCTCTCTCTCTCTCTCTCTCTCTCTTTCTTTTATTCTCTGCTCTAGTGCTCTTCCAACATCCTCTGCCTGCCTTTGGTCCTCTCATCCAGTCAGCATCCTTTATATCCCTCATATTAGATCGATTTTGTGTAACCTACCCACTTAAGCTTTTCTGATTCTATTCTGCATTATAACCGTCAACCATTACTATAATTGTCTATGACTATGAGCATTACTTTTTGTAAATTTATTTCTGTAAGTGAAAAACAAATTTCTATATGAACAAGAAATACTTTAATAATTTCTATTTCATTTCTATGGGCTAATGAATAAGGAGTACCGGGATGAAGAATATGAAGAATAACATAATACTGCACTCACAGAACACAAGTCAGACTCGGGTTCTAATCCATGCAAGCGTGTATGAGTGCATCAAGAAATCTATTCACAAGCTGCATTTGTGCTAATGAGAGTGTAGTTAAAGGAAACCAAAACCTTCANTCAACCATTACTATAATTGTCTATGACTATGAGCATTATTTTTTGTAAATTTATTTCTGTAAGTGAAAAACAAATTTCTATATGAACAAGAAATACTTTAATAATTTCTATTTCATTTCTATGGGCTAATGAATAAGGAGTACCGGGATGAAGAATATGAAGAATAACATAATACTGCACTCACAGAACACAAGTCAGACTCGGGTTCTAATCCATGCAAGCGTGTATGAGTGCATCAAGAAATCTATTCACAAGCTGCATTTGTGCTAATGAGAGTGTAGTTAAAGGAAACCAAAACCTTCATACTAAATTACTTTTATTGTAAAGTTTAAGATATTTTAAAAATATCAGTGAAAATTTGAACAAAATCGGGCAAGGAATAAGAAAGTGAGAGCTTTTTTAAATGACTAGTCACTAGAGGGCGGTATTCAATTTGATGACATCATCTGTAAACAACTCTCCATGCCTTTTGTACATCAAATTTCATGTTTTTCCTTCTTTCTTGTGATTGAGATAGTCTTCTCCCCTGAAAGCAAGATATAGAATGCAAAATGATATTCTACTTCACATGTTATGAAGTCGGATCAAGAACACGAATAAATACGAAGAAAACAAAAAAATTGTGAAATTTTACATAAAAAAGGCATGGAGAGTTGTTTACAGATGATGTCATCAAATTGAATACCGCCCTCTAGTGACTAGTCGTTTCAAAAAGCTCTCACTTCCTTATTCCTTGCCCGATTTTTTTCAAATTTTCACTGATATTTTTTAGATATATTAAACTTTACAATAAAAGTAACTTAGTATGAAGGTTTTGATTTCCTTTTTAAACTTGCAAAATCTCTTTTCGGAAGTAATATCTGAAGCTCATATTTTGCATAATAGTATTATCATATAGAGATGACAAATATTTTGTTGGTGATCGTTACACTCAAACAATTTGGTGCAACTATCAGTATCTAATAAAGAATAAATTTTCAAAAAATTCATTACCCTTCGAAACTTACTCTGTCAAGACTCGGTATAATCATCTTTCCATCTCATGCTTCTTGCATACTTGTACAAAGCACAGATGAATTGTCACACACAATTTTTTTTGTAAAACACTATCAAATTTGCACATGTGTTTAACACTCCCCATCTACTTTACTACCTATCAATGCTATTGCACTCTGATGTCGAAATGGCATAACCTACAAAAGGGACTCTAATTACATTGATTTGAAAACCAAATCCTGAACCCCCCCCCCCCCTTCCCCTCCTCTTCCAACAACAAAAAATAATCCCAACCCAATCATTTATTCCCTTGCAATCTGATGTCAAAACATGGCGTGACATGGCTCATTACGATGATTTGAGAATCTACAGGTTTCAAACTAGAGCCCTCAAAACCACTCCTACTG